>SNQJ01S0032218.1:32533-47210 GCA_010110895.2 Picea sitchensis
AATTTTTTCCATTTCTTATTAGTTTTCTTTGTTTTTCACCATTTTGTTAGCTCATAAAATTTCTTAGCTCATATGTTTTGAATATGGTCAATATAACAATACTTTTAAGAAATTATTTATGTTTCATTCAATGTAATTTGTATATACTTTTTTATTATTAAAAGTAAAAAATTATTGAAAAGTGACGTTGAATTTTTTAAGTATATTGTGATATTTTCATGGGATTATGTATTACCTTGTTCTTTGTGTGATAATAACATTTAAAAAGTAAACATTTAAGGGTTTCTTTTATGATTTTGTTTACAGTAATGATGAATTCTTTTACCACATTATAAAAATGTGTCATTTTCATACCCAATTTTAGAATGGGTGCTACCGGTAGCAGTACTTTTCAATTTGATGGTTGATTTTGAGGTTTTGGTTTTAATGGTACCAATTGATAAAAGTATGATTTCAAATGATCTCAAAATTTAACGTTTTGAAAATTCAAAAAAATTCAAAAACATCTTATTTATTTTCAGGTGTTGATTTTAATGTTTTTCTGAGCTACTATCTAAGTTTTGAAGCCCATGTTTGTAGTGTCTCCAAGGTCGAGCCCCGTTACAGATCATGATATATACAATGAATTGTAAATGTGTTCTATAGGCTAGTGAGCCAAGTTTTGTATAAGCTGGAAGGCTTATGTGTTTGTTAGGCCAGGGAGCCTAAGTGTTGAAGGCCAGGATCTTGTTGATGTACTTTTATGTATGCAGATTGATTAATAAATATAAACACCACTAGTGCAGACCGACCACGATGAATGAGTGAAGGGGGACTGAGCGTCCACAGAGTGGGCAAGGAACTAGGGGCCGAAAGGTGGGAAAGGGGTTGAGTGTTGAGCCTAGGGGCTAACCCTAGGGGGCGCTTAAACCTGGAAATAATATTTTAATATTATTTCAAAGGCCATGTGCATCATATGCTTTTATCCTAAGTCCTTTTGGAAGGCCACGTGATTTCCCAAGTGGTGGGAGGAACGTGTGCTGGTGAACGCATGCAGTCCCATGGGTGACAAGTGTCAACCCTGGCGCATGCACTAAAAGGCTGGGACGAGCCATGAGAAGTTCTCTCCTCCTCCATTCGACCTGACTACCCTGAGCCAGAGCCGTAGGAGCCAGTCTGCAAGAGACCCTCGTGTAATTCTGATACAGAAAAAGAAAGCCTGTGTTTGTCCTGAAGAATCTGTGTAGACCCCTGTCCAGAACTGTGGAGTCTGTGTCTGGTTCTAGTAAAACCCGAGAGCACATTTCCTGAACAGGAACCCTGTGTTGGAATCGAGTGGAAGAATCCTTGTTGTTCGGGAAAAGCTGAGCTAACATGTGCGTGGTGTGCCTGTTCCGAAAACACGGCCATGAGATCATCCTGTGACTACTGAACCGGTTTGGGAAGCCTTTGTATGTTTTCCCCATGGGTTGTTATGGCCACGCAGTACTAGACTGCGTGAGGCTTGTTGGCCTGTGAGCGACTCCTCCAGGTGAGAGAGTGTGCAGAGGAAGGAGAGAGCTCCTGGAAGGAACCCTATAACTGCTACAGAACCTGGAGACTTTCGGTCCGGTCTGTTCCTGTAACCCAAGGTAAGGGAGACTGGCAGCCAAAGGACTGTCCAGGTGACAGAGAAGGTGCACTCTACTCGGGTGGAATAGGCATGTGGGGAATGAGGGTCTGTGGGCAGTGAGCGTGGGAGATTCCTGGGAGAGAATTCCTTCCTGGTGGTTGTGAGTGATTGTTTTCCCTGTAACCTCAGCCTGAGTCTGGATTCCTTTCCCTGGGATGGAGCTCAGTCCCAGCTCGGGGGTGACCCACTGTTGAGTTGAGGAGCAATGCGGTCTACGACTGGGAGTTTCGTGGAAGGCCTGCATTTGGTTGGTGGATTTCGCCACTGTTTCAAGATAAGTATTTAATTATGTTCTTATCACATTTCCACATGACTCTTATCATGTTTTCCGCTGTGTAAATGAATTAGTATGAAGTGTTATTGATTGTTAATTATGGAAATAATTCATATGAATACTCTGTATAGAATGTGTTTACTTGTTTAAATGCATGTGGAGTATATACTGGATTGTATGTGTTATGTGAAAAGTGTGTACAGATTGTTACATAGTACGCTAAAATCCTGGGTAAGCAAAAAGGTACACTACAATGTTTGAAAAATGTTGTAATTTTGACCTCGTTTTAAAACATGGTTCTACCGATAGCAACATTTTTTTATTTGGGGGTTGATTTTGATGTTTTTTTATGCAAAAATATGGGTTTTTTGGGCCAGAGTTATCATTTTGAGGTCACAAATCTCATTAAGTTGGTAATTATGTTCATAGCCTTCAATGGACTTATAAATCCAAATATAGTAGTTAACCTTGATGATGTAATAGTCTATTCAAAAAATTGGGCAGAACACACACACCATTTGAAATAGATTTTTGAAATATGTTGAATGTATTTAATTTCTCTCCATCCTTAAAAAATGATCTTCACAATTTTAGAATACAAAATTATTTTTCACAATGTTTCAAAAGATGAGATTATGATTAATATGGAAAAGAAAAAATCTATCACATTGATTCTCTTATTCATATTCACATTATCTTCCATGCATTGTTCATTTCTTTCAGTGTCACTTAGCCTCTTGTATCAAACACAATACCGTTTAAGTTTTTAAATTTGGAAGTGGATGGTTTAAAGGAGGAACATTAAAAACAATAACTAATTTGAACAAAGCTCCATGAAAATGTTGCACATAATAATTTAAAAATATAAAAAAGTTTAAAATAAATGTCTAATTATTTCAATGTTTCATCGACACAAACTCTTAAAGTTGAAAATTTATATAATATCATTTGGTTTCCTTCTTCTTGAATCCCATTGGATCCTTTAATGGAAGTCCAATTGCTTATTTTTGTATTCTAGTATCTATAGGCCTAAAAAAATATAGTCATGTAAAAAAGAAAATTGAATTATATCTATCGAAACAATAATTTTGCAACAATAGAATAGGACACATATGATCACCACCAATCTTAAACAAGGAAGAAAACTTAACTTCCAAGAATCATGATCCATTATCTGACTTCAACCTACGAGTCACCACTAAAATCCCTCTTCACAATTTATGTACAATGAATTACTAGCCTCACAGGTCATATAATGCACAAATTTCAATGAATTGGGAGGCTCGTGAAAATTTTTCAGTCTAATCTAAGCATTAATGAGAAAACTATGTTGTGTCCCTTGCACCAGAAAAACACACTCTCTAGAAAGGACTTTTGACTACCCTATGATAACTCATGTGTTTCAAAAAATTTCAACCTTGGAGTGCTATTAGATTCCTAACTTTGAGGTCTTAATCTTTTTTTTATATATATAAGTAAGTAATTATATATAAGGAGCCTTCAAAAAGCTAGAGTTACAAAGTGCGCAGTAGTGTTGTACTGTAATAACTAAACTTCCCTACAGGGAAACCAGTTCAGCCAGTCAGTGTTGGGATCAAAATGACTACCAGTCTTACAAAAATTGAAAAACAGAGCGAAGAAAAGTAAACGAAAAGTCATAAGTAAAACTCTAATACTGGCCTTCATGAGGCCATATAATACCTATGTGTTGGTCATACACTTGGCTTGTAATCTGGCCAGCCAGACGGAGAGGTGGCATGGGTTGCAAGGTCCCAGTGCTCCTCTTTGACAACTGCCCCTCTCCATTGCATTTGCTCATGCGCGTCGACATTCGAGTCACCCCTTTTGAGTCTGTCGTCGGTCCATATGCCTCCCAATTCCCTGGGCACATGCGAGCCCTGTCCTGTTGCAACGTACACCCCAGGTGTTTCTTCTTCTGTGGGTGTGTATTCCTCGTCCATGGCCACGTGTGTGGGAAACCCCCTTTCACTTGAGTCTCCTGTATGAATGTGCTTTGTTTCCCCCAATGCATCTGGTGTGAAGTGGAAGGTCCCTTGGAAGGTGGAGAGGATTTTAAGAAGCGCAAAGGTCTTCCCATCTAATAGCTCCAGCCAAAACTATAGGTCATCCAGGCCCTATCGAATCTTGAAGACCAGCCCGTGGAGAATGGCCATGATATCTTGCAATTGCGAGTCTGGGATTGAGTCTAAAAAGGAATGTGGCCCAGGTTGAGTTTCATATAGAAGAGGTGGTGCTTCCAGGGGTGGGCGAGTTGAGGAGGTCTCTGGAGGAGCCAGTGTACTGGCTGGTGAATTTGGTGGTACTGCAGGAGGTGTCCAAGATGAAGAGGCTCTGTCAAGGGTGGGTCCTCGGGAAAAACCTAGTGAGATATCAGAGAGTGCCAACCCCTAAAGTTGGGAAGCGAGAGGGGAGGAGGTGGTGAGTGGTTATTTTTTAGACTGTGAGGAATGTGAGGAGTGTGAGGGGGACGAACTAGAGGAGGAACTCGGGGAGGTTGCAGGCACCCGAGCGAGGACCAGTTGAGGCTGTAGTCGCTGTCAGGGTGAGCCTCTCCTTGGATTGCCTCTCTATCTTAGCATTCGGATGGCCCAGGGGGAGATGCTGAGCATAGGGAAAGACCCCATATGGTCGAGGAGGAGCTGGAGAAAAATCCATTTGCAAGAGAGCACAACAAAGGAGGGAGGCAAGAATGAGGCATGGCTTCGTGGTTGATGGAGAAGAAGGCGATGTTGCATGCGTAGAGTAATGTGTGTTTAATGAGCAGATCCATGGAGGGGACAACTTGAGGAGGTCAGGTGCACCAAGCTTAATGGTTCCTGGGACGTGAAATGGGGGAGTTAAATGCATGGGGGTGGTGGTGGTGCTTTCCATGCTTCAATCACATGGAAATCACATTGTTGGCCTCTTCACGCCACCTCCGAGTGCCATGTGTCCTGCACTATCACCCCATCTAGGGGTATGTCCACTGCAGTGGATTTTTTAGTGCACTGTTGGAGTATGGGATGTGTCGGATTGAGGGACGTTTGGCACAGGAGTTCCAGTCCTTCCCAATTTGTTCCCAGATTTTCCAGTTCATCTGCCACCTGATTCACCTTTCTCTTGATGTGTGAGGGGATGAACGCCTGATTGGGTTGCAGGAGATTCAAAATTGTTCTTAGCCATAGGAGACTCTCCAACAAGGTGAGATTCTCTCTAGGTCAGCTCTATTCAAGATTCTCCCGAAGAGAATGGTAATGACTAACAAAGCCCCTTCAACAATCGGCTTGGTGAATTCGTGCTCAATTGTTAATTGCAAGCCTCGGGTGAGCCCCCAAAACTCTGCAACATTGTTCGTAGTGTGTCCTAGTATGCCTATGTTAATGAGCAGAATATAACTTCAGTGATCACGGAAGACCAGGCCATAACCCGCTGCCCCAGGGTTACCGTTGGAGGCTCCATCGAAGTTGAGTTTGATGAAGCCTTCCGTGGGGGGGGACCAATGCATGGGGATTCTTTGAAGAGGTTGAGTGGTGAGGGGGGGGACAAATCCTGAACTAGATTTACTTTCCAGTGATGAAGAATACTTTACTCATAAGTAGGGCCATTCAGATCCATTGCATGCCAATGTTGTAGCCTGATGGTTTCCAAAATGTTGAGGTGGCTTTGCTTCCAAAAGTGTTGCCAAGGGAGCGAATCATTCCTGTAGATTCTTCTGTTCCTTTCCTTCCAGATTTTCCAAAGTATAAATCCTAGGAGAAGTTTCCAGATACGGTTGAGAAGGGGTGATTGAAAATAATTGTCTCTCCATTCTTCTATGGTGTCGATGCTACTATCTCGCTTACGGTCTGAGGTGCACATGATCAACGTACATTGATCCCAAACTTGAGTGGTGTAGGGGCAGGTGTTGAGGAGATGGTTCATAGTCTCGGCCTCTTCTCCACAAAGAACACAGATGGACGGACCAACAAAACCCCTCTTCGAGAGGTTATCCCAAGTGAGGATGCTCGAGTGAGTAACCAACCAGAGGAAAAGACTGATTGTTTGCTAGTGTTTCAGGGCCCATATTTTTCTCCACTCCTTCCTTAGGGGTAACGGGTCCGAGTGATTTTTAATGGCATAGGCCTCTTTTATGCTAAAGGTGCCCCTTGGTGAGTATCCCCATCATAAGATGTCCTCCCCTGTCAGAATGGGGATTTTCCTTTTATTGATTTTTCTATGCCAAGGCCAAAGGTCCACGTGTGCCTCTAAATTCAGATGCTCCTCATTTGAAATCCAACATCTCCAAGTTGGCTCTATTGGGTTGTGTTGCTAGTAGTCTTCCACTTTTTTCAGGCCCGCCTATGTGGCTAGAATGCTGAAAGTGTCAACCCATTCTTCATGCTCCAGAATTGGCCACTGCTACCATGAATCTTTCCAGAACAAATTTGTTTTCCCATTTTTAATTTCCTAGAAGGCGTGACTTGTGACAAGATGTCGATTCTTCCTGGATGTCATCTCGATTATGGATCCAGGGTTGTCCCCATTCCATCTAATCAGGTTTCTCTCCTCCATGGTGGGTGCATATTTCCTTCTCAAGAGCTTGACCCACAAATCTTGAGGTTTTTTGAGCCATCTCGACCAGACCTTAGCACTTAGGATTTTTTTCATAACTGAGGGGTCCCTTAAACCAAGTTCCCCTTGAGCTATGGGTTTGCAAAGTTTATCCTAGCTGATCAGTGCCAGTTTTTTCCCTGTTTTAAGGCCTTGCCAAAGGAAATTCCTTTGCAAGTTTTTAATGGTAGTAAGGACAAAGTTTTGGGTTGCCAAAGCAGAAAAGGTATAGACAGGTAGGGCTTGAAGAACGACTTTAAGTAAAATGAGGTGAATGGGGAGATTGAGGGCTTTGTGGGTCCAGGAAGAAAGCCTCTTAGAAAAGGAGGAGAGATGATGCTCCCACGAACTGTTCGTGAGGGCATTGTCGAACAAGGGGATGCCGAGGTATTTGGATGGAAGGGAGCTTCGAGTGAAACCCATGATTTTAGACATATGACGTTGAATCGAAGCTGGTGTATTGAAGAAGAAAAACTGGGATTTGTCTTTGTTAAAGTCCAATCCTGAGGCATTACAAAAATTTTGAAGGATCGAGAGCAAAGAGTGGGCTTCCTTTACTATGGGGGAGCCCATCTTCAGGGTATCATCAACAAATTGGTTGTGAGAAATTGGAGGAGAGATACCGTGTAGGGTTAGACTAGTCAAGGTTTTATTTTCTATGGCGGTGTGAATGGAGCGACTGAGACCCTCGACCATGATAATGAAAAGGAAAGGGGAAAGAGGGTCACCTTGTGTGATTCCTCTGGAGGAAGAAAAAGGACCAGAAGGGACCCCATTAACCAAGATAGAAAAATAAATCAAAGGAGGTAAGATTTAGGATCCACTCTACCCAAGTGTGGCCGAAACCAAAGGCAAGGAGCATTGCACGCATGCAATCCCATCTTAACTTGTCAAAGGCTTTGGAAAGGTCCAGTTTTAGGAGCATACCTGGCGTACGGGTCTTCTGCAAGGAGTGAATCACTTCACGCGCTAGTTTGATGTTTTCCAGGATTTGTCTGCCTTCCACATAACCCGATTTCTCTTGAGAGATGATCCGCGGTAGGATGGGCTTGAGTTTTCTGGCGATCAAATTGGTTAGGAGTTTATAGATGACATTGCACAACGCGATGGGTCGAAACTGCTTGGGGTGAATGATCTGCTCCTCTTTGGGAATGAGGGTGAGGAAACTAGCTTTGAGAGTGAGGAGGACTTTCCCTGAAGATTTGGAGTCTTCAATGATTTCCCAAACCTCTTTCCTGATCATCTGCCAGTAGTGATGGAAGAAGTCGCTAGTAAATCCATCTGGTCCCAGAGACTTTCCTTTAGGGGTGTCCTAGAGTGCTTGATCAACTTCCTCAAGAGTGATGGGCCTGAGGAGAGCTACATTTTGTTCCTCAGTGATTAGGGTAGGTATGTGCTGCGTAACCTTGGAAATGGCCTGAGATCTGTTCTATATGGGCTCCGCTAGGAGGTCTTTGTAGTAAGCGATCAGTTCCTTTTCCAGATCCTCATGAGAATGGATGAGTTGGCCATTGCTAAAGGTTAACTGCATGATTTGATTGGCGTGATGTTGTTGAAGGGTGGACCAGTGAAAAAAATTTGCGTTTCAGTCACCCTCTTTGAGCCGTTGGATGCGAGATTTTTTCTTCCACATAATCTCTTCTTAGGCTTTCTTGTCTTCCAACTCTTGGGTTAAAGTTGCTTCCTGGGTTTTAAGGTCTTCAGTGAGTCCATGCTCCTGGATTTGTCTTTGTATCATGTTGAGGTCTTAATCTTATCTAATAGATTTCACAATTTTTTTTCTGGAAAGAGTGAAAATATATTACTAAATATAAAAAGTGCTTGAAAGGAAATGAAAAAAAATATAAATTCTTAGAAGTAAATTTACATTTCTTTCATCAATCCTTTAACTTTGTGTAATTATAAGAAAACAAACAATTGATAAAACAAAAAAATATATCTAGAAGAAATTATGGCACCACAATTTCCCCCTAAATTTAATTGTGATAACATGTTTAATGGTATTAATATTTTACAAATGACACTCTCCTTTATTCTCTAATTTTTTAGCTAAAACTTAGCATCTTTATGCACACCCTCTATTAATAGATAACTCTAACTAAAATATGAAACATGCTCATATATATAATCTAAATTTAATGATGACAATGAATCCACTTTAAAAAAAAAACATTATATTTATAAATTTACTAAGTTTTACATACATTATATTAATTAATTAAATATTTATTTATATTACATAAAACTATAAATTTATAATATATATATATTCTTAAACATGTATTCATTTATGCTATAAAATAAATATAATGTTAATAATTAGTTTATTACTATTATAATTAATTAATTATAAAATAAATATGTACACATTTTATCAATAAATATATATTATAAGTAAATAATCTATATTCATTTAAATAATAGAATCCTATTTTAATAACAAATATCAAATATTTTGAAATTTGCTATCAAAACTTATCCTAAATATGTTGAAATCTCCTATCAAAACTTAATTAATTTTTATTTTAAACAAGTGAAATTAGTAGTAAAGGTGATTATACTTTTCTTTAAAATTTTAAGAATGTTTTAATATAACAATTATTAAAAAATAAAAGCAATTAAAAAATAAATAAAATTTGTAAATTGCCAATTAAATACTACTTATAAATTGTCAATTACTTATTAATATCAAAAACACCCAAAATAAATAAATAAATAAGGAATGAATAAATTAATTTTAAATTAATTTTTACAAATAAATTTCTTTTAAATGAATAATTAATTTTTATTTTAAACAAGTGAAATTAGTAGTAAAGGTGATTATACTTTTCTTTAAAATTTTAAGAATGTTTTAATATAATAATTATTAAAAAATAAAAGCAATTAAAAAATAAATAAAATTTGTAAATTGCGAATTAAATACTACTTATAAATTCTCAATTACTTATTAATATCAAAAACACCCAAAAAATAAATAAATAAGGAATGAATAAATTTCTATACCGTAGGAGTATTAAGAAAAGTGAATAAATAAATAAATAAATTTTGTTTTAATATTTAAATTATAAATTTAATATAGATTAAAAAAGATGAATTACTAAGATAATTCCCTGCAATACAATTAACAAAAAGATATGAATTAGATATTGCACATAACATCAAAGTTACAATAAGTCTAGAAGAGAGATAGATGTACTCTAAACATTTTAAGTTTTTTTTATTTTTTTAATTATTATTGATATCTTGCAATATAATTATTAATAAAATCACAACTTTATATTGTTTAAATAAAAAACCTTAAAACATCTTAAATATGTAATTTCAATCTCTAAAATCTTAAATATGTAATTTTATTGTTTAAATAAAAAAATTTCAAAACATATTAAATATATAATTTCACTCCCTAAAATCTTAAATATGTAATTTCACAAACAACTAATTCAAAGTAAAACAAATATAACTCATAACCAATTACAATATACATTGTCATAACCAATTACAATATACATTGTCATACGCAGTTATAAAAATATCCATGCAAGAATACCAAGTTTCAATAAATCACCTCAATAATGCCTAAAGCATCTCACATGAAACAAGTTGACTCCTTCAACAGTGTGCCCCACCAATAATCACGTTTGTAGATAGTTGATCATCGAATTATTAGTGTTTTATATATATTTTTTTTATTGAAATTATAATCTTGCATAGAACATAAAGTGAACTTTAAGTAAACAACATTAATGGTCATCATCATTAATATCAATAAATTTCATTATATAACATGATACTTATTACTCTAAAAATATATTAATTTATAGAATTAAAAAATTAAAAACACACAAGAACTTTAATAATTTATATTATTAAATTATTAATTTTACAAAAGTTTCAACATAATTTATTGGTTAATTAGTTTAAATTCAATACCAAACATTAAGTATTGTGGTGTATATTCAACAAGAGTTGCATGGCAGCGTAGTTCATGTGAGGTAAGATCATCTATCCTCTGTCTCTGTACACATGTAGTACATATATCTAATGCAGTACATATATCTATTGGATATCGTAGAAGATGCAAGTTGTAATAGAATGTGTGTCAGTGTTGGTGAATAGAGTCTGTAATCTCTTCCTGGCAAAACCTAAGGTGTTCATATGGGAAAAGATGGATGTACAACCTGGTTGTTTGGCCACGTAACAACTATCTGTGGTAAGATGGTCGACGGAGTCTATGGGAATACATGCACCCAAAGACCCTATGCCAATAATATTAAAGACTAAATTAAATGCTCGCCGACACCTCTGCAATAAGGGGTTCAAGTTCTTCACCAATCATAATTTTAAAAAATGGTTTTATTTAAAAAAAAAACAAAAAAAAACAATATAACAATGTTATACTTTGGAAAATTGTTTAAATTTATAGTCAAACTGCTTAGTCAATGGAATTAATGTCAAAAGAAAACTCCTTGCTATAAGCCTTCTTTGGCACAGACTAATAACATTTAATTTCAAATTTGAATAGGCTTTTCAATTAAGATAAACAACATTTAATTTGGATGTTAAATGCATAAACATGAATCCGAACCCAAGATAAAGTACCTTTAACTTGCCATACACAACGAAATTGTATTTTAAGACATGGACGACAACCCTCGTATTGTGAGGAGTTATTTCAATGCACAACGACTACTCAAACTTCAAATATTGTATGATGGTAAATGATGAATTTATTTATTTTTATTGTAATCTACCTGGATGAGTGCGACAAACTGCCCACCTCGCCGATTTGAGTGTAGAATGCCTCAAAAATGGTTGCCATCACTAGATTCAGGTGCCACCATCTACACCATCCAAAATTTGAGGGCTTTCCCTGTCGTGACAATTGTCTTTGTCGTCTACTTTTTACTTTTTGGCCTTACGACATTAACGGAAGCTCTCAGAGTTGTTGTTAAAAGTTGTAGTTATTTTCCCAACGACTGCTTTTATCCTCTCAGCCATTTGCAAAAGATCTGCATAGTTTGCATGAAGTTACGGGAGTCGAAGGCTTTCGAAGGCTTAAAGACGCTGAAAAATGCAGAGCTTTGAGGAATTTATGTAAAGGAAATATAGTATAGCGTGCTTCTTTGTCAGGTTCCGTACTTTATTTGAAAGGAATTCTGCAATAAGGAGTTCAATTTTTTAGCCAATTATAATTTTTAAAAATGGTTTAATTTAAAAAAAGAACTAAAAAAATTCAATATAACAATGTTATACTTTGGAAAATTGTTTAAATTTATAGTCAAATTGCTTAGTCAATGAAATTAATGTCAAATGAATAGCAAACTCATTTCTATAGTCCTCCTTTGAAAGGGACTAATAAGTAAAAGAGTATAAGTAATAAGTAATTTCATCTATTGAAACATGTATTGAACTATGATGGTCTAATAAAAAAACCTACAATTTAACCATATAACCAATTATTATGGTTAGGAAAATTGACATTATAATTAAAATTAAAGGAAATTTTACATTATAATTAAAATTAAAAAGCAATCCATATTTTAAAAACATTTACAAATAACAAAATAACTAAGAAAATTAAAAATTCACAAAAAAAAAAAATAGAATCGTAAATTAAATTCTTAAATTTTCAAAATTTTAATTTATTTATTTTCTAAATGAATTCCTCCCTACATTGAATTCTTTATATAAACGACTCAAAATAAATAAATTATGATGCGTTAATGAATTCTTTATATAATGTGCATAATGAATTCCTTCGTACATAATGTGCATATTAAATTCCTATATTCTCTCGTTATGATGTGTTGTATTAACTTAGCTAACATGGGTTCAAATACCAAAAACATAACATGATGTGGGTTCAAATACCGAGAACATAACAAGCAAGGCGGGTGTTATTGTGTGGTTCGTTCATTCCTATTTTTCTAGTGCAATGCAACGGCAATGAGGATAAGATAAACTCTTAAAAACCCTCCATCTAGATTTGGAATGTAATGGCATGGCACTGAGAGATTTATGCATTCATATGTATGCACTATTTGTATTAATATTCATATATTTATATGCCTTTTTGAATTTTGTTACTATGCATTCATCAAATATTGATTGTGCATTTAATTTAAATTATTGAACTAAGTGAAGATCACAATAAGGTTTCAAACTTTTTAATCAATGATAGTTTAAAAAAATAAGTTATTTTATAAATTAAAAAATAAAAAATGTATTTCTTATATAAAACATTAGGTTTCCCATGGAAACTTTTTAAGTCAATAGAAATTAATGCCAAATTATTATCAAACTCATTTCTATAGTACTTCTTTGACTGAGACTAATAAATTAATACTATTTGAAAATCTTAATCAATATTCCACAAACATGATCATGAAATTTTTATGACACCAAAAAATGTAAATGAAGAATGTTTCTATGAATTAGAGTTGCTCGACACATTTGCAAATTAATAATTATATTAGTAAAATATATTTATAATTAATATTATGATTTGATTTTGTCTCTAATATATTTATAATTAATATTATAATTTAACTTTATCTCTAATATATTTATAATTAATATTATAATTCTACCTTATCCCTATACCATTTAAATTTGAAGATATGCATTACTATAAATAATTTAAACCAAACCAAAAGGTTTGTACTTAAGTCTTCATAGACACCTTCTCTAGTATAACTTTTGGAAAAAAATACATATAAGTTACACTTAACACATGCATCCATTCAATATCTAAGAAAAATGAGAAAAATGTTTGTATACTCCAGTGAAAGGTTAATTATGTGATGTGTTTCTTTTTTTCAACCAATAATTAATAAAAAACCATAAATATATAACAAACAGGTTTGTATACTTCTTCGAATGGTTAATTATGTGATGTATTTTTTTTCTTCAACAAATAACTAATAAAATAAATAAATAAACATAGGGGTTGATTGGCATTGAAATGTCTATTGGATCATGTTGTCATTGATGCCAATGGGTTGATTATTTGGGAGATTGTTGGATCATAAGACATTGATATAAATGGTTTGATTGATTGATGTTATTGATTGATGTCAAGTAATTGATTGATTGATGATTTATGAACAATGTATATGTATTTTTCTTGAAGATAATGATAGATGTCAAAGTGGAAACCAATTGATAAACATGGATCATTGATATGATGGATAGATGAAGATGGATCAATGAGTTGTCATTGATACATGATGATGCATAGTTTGTTTGATGAAAAGATGACTCATTATTGTCTTATCATGATTGATAAGGTGCACAAATTGATGAACTCCAAAGTTGTCCCCTTATGGTGAAATCCCTCACAGGAAGATGCTTTATGGATTGAGTTATCCCAGAAAAATGGTTGGAGGACCCATTCTTGTATGTGGAATATTGAGATGAAGATCAATGAAGTTGTTGGTGAAACTCTCCTAGATGGATAGTGCTTGTCATGCCATTTCCGGTGGTATGTAGAATGTCACATAACTCCTCACGGTTTGAGAGTTATGGCCTTATGAAGTTGGAGGACCCCCATATGAAGGCTTGAAGCCCCCAAGGTCAAAGAAGTCAAAGTTCTTGAAAAGAAGAAATCATTATTTAAATGATAAAGTAAAGTGACAAAGTGAAGGTGGATTATTTAAATAATAAAAAAAAGTGACAAAATCATGAAGAAATATTTAAATGATAAAGTATTGGAGAACTTTCTATTCATGGAAAGTGGTTAACCCTAAAATAAGGAAAATAGGTTAAGTGACCTAGAAATGGGTTAAGTAACCTAAAAATGGGTAAAGTGACTGAGAGGATGAAATTATAAATAAGATAGCTATGGACTCTTTCACTTCATCCTTTTTAGTGGATCAATGGAGATCTTCTTGTGAATATCTTTTGGAGTATTGATGGAGAGCTTCTTGAGCATTATTGGTGTGGATCTCTTGAGCATGATTGAAGATCTATTCTGAGGAAGAGAGCGAGAGGAGGATCTTATGGATGCATCAAAGTTTTGGCAATGTCAGAGATCTTGACGAAAACATTCTCGAAACTTCAGAAACCCATGTTTCTGAGGTATACGCGGGTTCTCTGTGCTTAGGGTGCGTATACATTTAGGTATACGCGAGTTGTTTGAAGACATGGAGTGTATGGTGGAT
>SNQJ01S0032218.1:51091-83814 GCA_010110895.2 Picea sitchensis
AAGGAACAACAGATATTAAAGGAGAGCGTTCATAAGGTATGTCCACCATCCATTTCTCTTAGTTCATTCAATATCTAGATCTAGGGAAAGAGTAGTATTCTGTCACATTTTGTTCCAGATCCAGGTGGATCTGGGGAGATTTGTCTGTGTCCGCACTCACGAATTTATCCATAAACACCCAACGACTCTATGGATGGGCGGTTCACCTCCCCATCCCTCATTAATTCCTAAGGAGCCATCTACCTACTAGCCTGTGAGACATTTAATTCGGGGCCAGCAAGCCTCTTTTGGTTCTCCGGACCAGTGAAGTCCAAATACAATATTAATTCTTAGTGGAAGTTAACGCCACCTTTCCAGGTGCCTTCCATCGCCATCGTGGTATCTTTTTCAGCACATCCCGTCTCAGTAGTCCTGCAATATAAATTCTTAATATTATTCATATAATACATATTTACATTTCTGAGTTTGCCACAGTTCTTGGCCAGTCCAGTTATTTTTACAAACTGGGGGAAACAGGGTGTTACAGCTAGAACATAATTGAAGTTTCATTGATATATCTTATGATGTATTATTGGAAGCATATGGTATTGTTGGATATCATGGTGTATGCATTGTGCATGTGCATGGGATACACATTGAGACATGTAGTTGGTGAGTTGAGTTGATAGTCATGTTGTACATCATTGGGGAGTCTTATCTTATTGATGCATGGTTGATATACTTGCTTGGTGCAAGTAATGATGCATAATGGTACAATCATGGATGGTATTTGTTTAGCATATTGATAGATGCACATTATTGGAACCAGGATGAAGTGGAAAGAAGGACGATCATGGGAAAGAAAGTGTGTTGGAAACTGAAGTGACAACTGGAAAAATATCAACATGCACGAATTCAAGAAAGCGTGCACAGAGGGAAGCGACAACTGGAGGAAGAACAACACACACATGGGAGAAAAATCTAGCGTAAGAAGGGTTAGGGTTTTGGTAATATTCTGTAAGTGGTTGAAGGGACCAAAATGTATAAATATAGATACGAAAGTATCATATAGGAGAGTGAGAGTTGTTTTTGTTGTTGTTGTGGTTGTTGTTGTTGATTTTATGTTAATCTTTATGAAGATTGCAGTTGTTATGGAGTGATTTTCTTGAGTATTGTTGTTGGTGATATGTGAGGCGTTTGAATTGTATGAACCGAGTTTTGTAAGATCAAGAACTACTATAATAAAAGAGCCAAGAGCCAAATATTTGTGGACGAAGTCCAGGAGGGGTGAACCATGGTAACATATGTGTAATGTGTTGAATGTTTGCATATCTTTAACTTCTCTCAAGAAATATATGACTACAATTGATGAATAACCAAACACATTATTAGAATCTATTTATATTTTGAGTTATATGCATGTGATTCCTGGGAACAAGTATATTATAGTAAAAATTCACAGAACAGGGCATTAATCAAGAAACCCTTTATCTCCTACTCTGTTCTAGGCTGTAAACACCTGAGTCTTACAGTCAACCATCCTTAGCTATCTCAGGTGAGACTGCGCAATACCTTCCGGGCGTTGCACTGGCTTCTGGTTTACCAGGAGGGCCGATAGTTAGAGGCTTTGCTGTAACCCCGAATGACATGAACCCTCGGACAATAACTCAGATAACCTGAGAAGGGAGTCGATAAAACCAACAAATGGTTCTATTTTCGTATTTAGAGGAACAAGATAGGATTGGGTAGATGAGATAGAGTGGATAAGAACCATCAAAGAAGCAATGAGCTAGTAGAAGGGAATGTGGAGACCTTGGAACCCCACGAGAGAATAAATCAAGGGTTGGTTGTGAACTAAAGAGATAGAATTTACAGACAAAGACAATAGAAACCCTAGAATCACACCACGCGGATACCTGGATAAATATGTGTTTACGGATTTACAGGAAATCTTTTTCTGTGATTTCTCGCATCTACTACAGTAGTGGATCTTAAGGTTAATGGATAATCACCTGACAAACCAGATTCGACAACTAGATTGGACTCTAGTACATATTCAGTAGTTGTAGCAGGTGAACAACAAATTAACCCGTGCAGTAGACTTTTGGCTTGACAGTATTGTGGCAGGATTCATCACAGATTTTGCGGTAGACACAGCAAAGTCATATAGCGTAGCTGAGCAAGAATTTCTATGAGGACCTAGAGGAAGGTACATTCGATCCCTGTATACTTCTATCAAGATACTGCTATATAAAAAAGGTGTAATTATAATGGAATCAGACAGTTAGACTTCCCTGCGCGCATGGGGGAAGCGGGAAAGCACTAACAGAAAGAGGAGGTATGGAAGGAGGGCAGGATAAAAAGAAGAAGGAGGAGGAACCCTTGGACCTGATCTTGATGGATGATGACCAACTCAAGTGGATCTTGGCGTCATCAAGAATGACACGTACCGGAGCACCCTACCAACATAAGATAAACACGAAGAAGAGATGCTTGGCAAGCTATGAGGAAGAGGTAGAGGATCTCCAGGCTATGGAGCAGATTGAGGAAATCTTGTGTGTCACCTATGAGAGGAAAACAAGAGACCCAAAAACGGGAGGAGAAGACAGCCAACCCTTTCGTATCAATGTCAATGTGGAACCCATAAACCCATGTGCGACCAATATACCACAGAGAACACCACCGTTTATGCAACCAAACTTCGGAGGAATTCCGACAGCAAGAAGAACATCTACACAAGGAGAGACAACTGGAGGAGCCAATTCAGGTAATCCTAGTCAAGTATCCACACCGCACGGAGGAGGCAGTAGCTCAGTACTCAAAATGGAAAGACACAAGCCTACTATCAAATTACCAGAGTTTCGAGGAGAAGTAGCAGAAGACCCTGAGGAGAATCTATTCATTTGCACTAAGATTTGGGAAGAAAATAAGATCACTGATGACAACACCAAACTCGCACAGTTAGCGATTATGCTAAGAGACTGTGCACTAGACTGGTACATGAGTCTAGACACAAATAATGCTCCGAGGACGACAAGGAAATTGGACGACATTAAGAAACTACTAATTAATGAGTTCCAGAAGCCAAGCTCAGAGGATCAGTATATGAACGAGATGATTGAGATAAGACAGAAACCAAGAGAATTGATATGGGATATTGATCAAAGATTCAAGCAATTAAAAGGGAAGTTAAAATACCTTATGACCGAGATGCAACATCGACACCTGTTCATCAACTCACTACTCCCACACTTAAAATATCCACTACAACAATAGAAGTTTCAGACACAAGAAGAGGCTCTGCAGGTAGCCTTGCAATTAGAAGAGAATCAGTACCAGCAGATGGACCCGGCTATCGAAGAACTGAAAGAGGATATGAAGAACTTAACATTTCAGTTGAACCAGAATAAGAACAAGGAAAAACGAGAAGTCGTTTGGTGTACCACATGCAGGACAAAAGGACACCACAAAAACAAATGTCTGACATTCGCATACTATATGGAAACATGCATGTCAAACTCGCTACCACAGGGGGGATTATGGTGTGAAATATTCAAGAAATCGGGTCACGACTCTTACCATTGCACGATGATGCATAAATACAAAACAGTCCCAACGAACTCATATTGCAAATTTTTCAAGTCAGCTGTCCATGAAGACAAAGACTGTCGAACTATGGAGTTGATGTGGGAAAGAACCTCAGACACATATAAGGTACATGCAGAAATAATGACTAGGTAGGCAACACCACAGTTCACTCAAGCCCCAACACCATACAACATTATGTAGTAGCAGTATAATACTATGCAACAACCTTATAATAACGTGCAGCCGCAGTACAACTCATCACAACCCTAGTACAATACTGCGTAGTATAATTAGGGACCACAATATAATGTGCCACGAGGCGATTGTGTAGCCTATAGAGGAGTAGGATGAGCCAGAGGAGGTTTCAGACGTTGAAGAGGACCAGTCACATGTGACAATTGCCAGCAACCAAGACATTATGCACGGGAATGCCCACTACCACTAGCATCCTATATGTATCATTGCTCTTCAGACCATGATACAGAGGAATGTTCAACACTACTCGTAACGATCCAGGAAAAAAGGAACCAAAATAACCAAAATGTTCAGTGGATTTTAGCTGAAGCAAGGGATGATGGACGAAAAATCAACATAGTCACTCAAGGAGGAATGAAAACATGAAACGACGTAGTCCAACAAGACCCAGCGCAGAACCAATGGGTAAAGAAGAACCTCGACCCCAAGAAGCAGTTCAACGCACAAAAGGAAAAGGAGATCTTTACAGAAGCCCGACAAGAATTCCAGAAGGAGGACATAACATTGACTACGCAACAGAACAAGGAAGCTTCGGAATAGGACATTCCACCATCACTAGACCATACCAATAGAATACAACTTAAGGAACAAGTAAGTACTATCAAAGACTTTTTTCAATCATGCATCAAAATGCTAAGTGATCCTTCATCTATCAAAGTATTGCAAAACATCTTATAGAAATGTAGCAGTGAGATGGAACGGAAGCCAAAACTGAAAAACTGTCAACCACCTACACACAAGAAGAAGAACAAGTAGAGAATTTAGAATCAATACTAATATTGGGGATTTCAACATGGGAGATGTGATACTAGATCTAGGATCCAAAGTGAATGTACTACCAAAAACCACATGGAAATGCATGGGAGAACCTACGCTGGGATACTCAATGGTTCAATTAAAGATAGCAAATCAACATAGATTCCTACCAATAGGTAGACTAAAAGGAGTAACCGTAGATCTGGATGGGGTGTGCACTAAGGAATACTTTGAAGTCATCGAAATAGTAGACGGTACAACACCTTACCCAACGCTATTTGGTCTGGATTGGGTGTTCAACAACCAGGCCATAATTAACTTGAAAACCAGAAAAATGACATTTGAGTCAGGAGACTACAGGGTTATACCCCTACTTGACCCATCAAAAGGAGAGAAGTTCGTAGAACCCACTTGCATGGATCGAGACGAAATCATCTAGTTGTACAGAACAACTGTGCGCGATGCAGACTATATAAACCCAACTGCAGATGATATACTTAGTTGGCAGAGCATTACTTCATGCACAATAGATTTAGACACTAGGTTAGAAAACTGGCAGCAAAGACTACACGAAGTATCCACAAGAAGGTGTGCAATAATATATCGCACAGTAAGATGGCTTGGCACAGAAAACAGAGAACCACCACATGGTTGGCATAATTGATAGATGCACATGGTTGGCATAATTGGTAGATGCACATGTTGGCATATTGGTAGATGCACATGTTGTCATATGGTGGATACATTTCATGGATGATTTCTTTTGGCACATTGTTGATGTACATGGTTGATGTACATGGGTGTTGTACATGGTGGGCAGATTTTGGTACATGATGTACTTGGTTGATATATTGTTCATGATTCTCTATTTCATTGATGACATATATTTTGTTTCATGATGTATGGTATGGCACAAGTTTGATGCATGAACATGTCTAAGGATCATCATATGGTAGAATATTGTTCATCTTGCAGAGAAGATAGGGGGAGACATACCCTTAGGGGGAGTCATTCTTCTTCCCATGATTCTAGGAGGAGATATTTATCAGATGCATACCTAGAAAAGAGCCCTATATTTGAAGAAGGAGAACAAAGGCATAATTCCAGGAGTGATGGTCACAGGGGGAGTATGTTCGATGTATATCCCGTGTTCAAAAGGGGAGATATTATTCAGAGGAATATCAAAGTCATTCAGATGGGGGGAGACTCCCCAAGGAGAATTCAAGCAGGGGGAACAGTCCCAAGAGGAGAATGGCCCTTTTCCATTGATGTCAAAGGGGGAGAGTTAATCACATTGATGTGATTGATGTTTAGAGATAGACACATTGACTATTGATGTAGAGAATGCCTTATCTACATGCTGGCATCAATAATTGGTAATTGGTGTTGACATCAATGTTGGTATTTCCATCAATGCCAAAGGGGGAGATTGTTGGATCATGTTGTCATTGATGCCAATGGGTTGATTATTTGTGAGATTGTTCGATCATATGTCATTGATATAAATGGTTTGATTGATTGATGTCAAGTAATTGATTGATTGATGATTGATGAACAATGTATATGTATTTTCCTTGATGAGAATGATAGATGTCATAGTGGAAACCAATTGATAAAGATGGATCATTGATATGATGCATAGATGAAGATGGATCAATGAGTTGTCATTGATACATGATGATGCATAGTTTGTTTGATGAAATGATGACTCATTATTTTATTATCATGATTGATAAGGTGCACAAATGGATGAACTCCAAAGTGGTCCCCTTATGGTGAAATCCCTCATGGGAAGACGCTTTACAGATTGAGTTATCCCAGAAGAACGTTTGGAGGACCCATGCTTGTATCTGGAATAATGAGATGAAGATCAATAAAGTTGTTGGTGAAACTATCCTATATGGATAGTTCTTGTCATGCATTTTTGTGTGGTATGTGGAATGTCACATAAATCCTCACGGTTTGAGAGTTATGGCCTTGATAAGTTGGAGGACCCCCATATGAAGGCTTGAAGCCCCCAAGGTCAAAGAAGTCAAAGTGCTTGAAAAGAAGAAATCATTATTTAAATGATAAAGTAAAGTGACAAAGTCAAGGTGTATTATTTAAATAATAAAAAGAAGTGACAACATCAAGAAGGAATATTTAAATGATAAAGTATTGGAGAACTTTCTATTCATGGAAAGGGGTTAACCCTAAAATAAGGAAAATAGGTTAAGTGCCTAAAAATGGGTTAAGCAACCTAAAAATGGGTAAAGTGACCTAGAGGATGAAAGTATAAATAAGATATCTATGGACTCTTTAACTTCATCATTTTTAGTGGATCAATGGAGAGCTTCTTGTGAATATCTTTTGGAGTATTGATGGATAGATTCTTGAGCATTATTGGTGTGGATATCTTGAGCATGATTGAAGATATATTCTGAGGAAGAGAGCGAGAGGAGGATCTCATGGACACATAAAATCTTCGGAAATGTCTGCGATCTTGACGGCAAAATTCTCGAAACTTCAAAAACCCTAGTTTCTGAGGTATACGCGGGTTGTCTGTGCTTAGGGTGCGTATACATTTAGGTATACGCGGGATGTCTAAAAATAGGGAGGGTATGGTGGATAAAATGATGAATACTTGTGCTTGATTTGGTGCCAAGCTCTTGGATGATTAGGCAAGTTCCATATCTTCATTATATGGCCTCAGATGTATCACTAAGACACTGGTATGATTACATTATTGTCTTTATGAATACTATTGTTTGATGTGATGTGAATGCTTAGGGAATTCTTGGTATGGCTTCTATGATGTGGTTCAATTTGGTTGATTTGATTAATGGAGTGATTAGTACTCTTGTGATTCAGTGGTGACATGATTGTTATGGTATACTAGATGCTTATACATGTTTGAGATATCATTCATATTGATCTATTGTGGAGCATGAGCAACCTATTGGAGAGCTTGGAGATGTTGTGACAGGATGTGAGTCAGTTTGGACAATGGAATATAGAAGAGAAAGTGATTGCAGGTTGCAGAGGATATGAGCATGTGAAGCAAAGAAAAACCCTAGTTTCTTAGAAGCATACGCATGTTGCATTATATGTTGGCCACCTGCACGCATGAGTTGTAGTGAGCCAGGGCACATAGACACGCAGACTGTACTACTGACAGGTCACTTACCTGTTGATAGATTGATATCTTCTTAGGATTTTTGCCTCATCTCAGTTGGTGCTAAGGGTGTAAGTTGAGTCTTGCATTATAGAGATGGTGCTCTTGTAGTGTTGTAATCTATTCAATTGTTGTTGATAAACCCTGGATTGTTGTCCATAATAAAAAGAAACATTGTACATACATCTTGTGTTCTTTGTGTTCCTTGCGGTGATGACTTGTTGATGATATATTGCTGATATATGTTGTTGATATATGTTCTCATATAACTGGTTGTAAATGACAACAATGGGTAATGAAAAAATGTTGAATGTTAATTAAGAATATTTCGTGTAAGAGGGAAGTTTTGGGAAAAATATCCCTACACTCATTCACCCCCCCTCTAAGTTTGGTAGGTGTGTCCAACAATGTCCACCTATATTATACTAATTTTGATTTCCATCTATTTAAGAGGGTCCATGAATTATATCTACTTGTGATGTATATAGATGAGGTAACTTCCCCAAGGAGGTGGCACCTCTCTCACAACCAAAGAGGATAGAGGTCACCTTCCTAAGGAGGTGATCCAGGTGGATATTGGTGGCCACCCACTTATTCCAATTGGCTCCTCGTGTCCATTTTTTGTTCATCACGTTCTTCTGTACTGATTTGTAATTGTGGTTCTACACTGTTGGGGTTGTCTGAAATCCCACACATCCTCCAGGTGGATATGGGTGGCCTATCGCCTAATCCAACTGGCCTATTTTTTATTTTTTCATGTGAACACATCTTATTGTACTTCCAGGGTTGTTTTGGGGAAATAAACATTGTTTGTCTTGGATCACCACAATCAAACTGTAGTTGGAATCAATGTTTGATGGTGGAATGTGTATTTCTCTGAAAGACCTTTCCAATGAGCTATCACGCGCCTAAAACAGAGGTTTTATGCAAAAGTTACGACCCTTGGAAGTTGAGGTACCAAATTACACAGACTTACCCATAGGGCCCACATGACTTTTGGCGTTTCACCTTCTAGGGTTAGGTTTCTAGATGTCTAGGGTTTTGGAATTCGTGAGTAATATCAAAAAGGACTATAGAGCATCATTGTAATCCATTATTCTCAGACGGATGCACGTAGTAGCCACATCTCTTCTCAAAGATAGTTCCCACCATTCGAGCAAGTGTTCCACTTCTGCAGTTTTACAGTTTCAGCCTATTTCATTATTTAATAGAAGATATTGTTCACTAGATATTTGTGTTATTATTCATATCTATGTGTTTATTGTATTCAATATGTTAATCAGTTCGTTCCGCTCCTAAATTCGGATCAGTGGTATTAGAGAGGTTTGCTCTTCATTTGTTTTTCTTTGTACATGTCCCCAACAAGACTTGGGTACAAGAAGTTGGGACTCAAACCAATCGAACCATTAGAATATTGGTGGATCTGATCCTGACAACAACCCATGGGGGATGAAAAGAAAGATTATGGAGCAGGATATCCTATTAAAATGTTGCTCAAGGAATCCCTCCAGTGAAAAATGAACAAAATGATGAATAAATTCGCGCAGATCCTTCGACGACTTCCCACAGGAGAAGCATCTTCATCAAGCGGACATGAAACCCCCTTCAAGGTACAGGTAAATTTTGATATTCCATTATTTGAAGGATTGATAGATGTGAATGCTATAGATAAATGGTTGAATCTACTAAAAGGATATTTTTCTATCCACAATTTTTTCGATAGGGAAAAAATCACTTTTTCACTCCACAAGGTCGTTCTGCATGTTAAAGAATGGTGGGATAATTACTCTAAGTAAAGGACCGTGGAGGAATATACAATGTTTTTGGTGGCCCCTACATGGGATTCCTTCTGGCATGCCATTAAATAACAATAATACCATGTTGGAAGCTACGAGGACCAGTGCACCAGATGGACCACCCTATGTCAAGAAAGGGACTAGATAGTACCAGATTTCACCAATATTTTCCATACCCTATGCACCAAATTGGGTATCAAAGACTCTGAGTGTCATCTGGTGCTCAAATACCATGGTTTTTTTCAATGATACATTCAAACATAAATGGAGTTCCTGAACATCGCCTCATTGGGCATGACTTATAGATATGCTATCAATATCGAGCAAAAATTTAAGCAAAAAAGGTGAGAGTTTGGATCTGTAAACCCCTCACAGTGGAAGTAGAGAAAAGGCAACCCCAACCCACATAGTAATGGACCAAGTCGAGATGGTTGCCCTCGAGACAACCAGTCCAAGCCGCAACATAAGAAGGAAAATAAGAAGATGAATAAGTACACGGGAAAAATGGTGTGAGTACCATAAAATTCCTTCGCACAACATCAAAGAATGTCTCTCCAAGAAGTCCCTCGTGGTCGAGCTGAAGGCTTCCGAGTCATAGCTCGATTCTGATTGCAAGTCAAATCCTGAAGGAGGGAACTCGATTATCAATGTTGAACCCAGTGCCACTATTTCTACCACCAAAGTCTGGCCAAGTGAACCAGAAGAACCAGAGTAAGGGGAACGTCTCTTTCACTCACAGATGTGGTTCAAGGGGGCTCCACTTCATTTCATTGTCGATAGAAGTATTAAGAAGAACCCAATTTTAGTAGAGGTTGTCAAGTAGTTGGACTTGCCAATGACATCACACCTGCAGCCCTACACCATCGGTTGTCTTCTCCAAGGAAGAGATCTCAGTGTCATCCAACAGTGTCGTCTGCCCTACGACATCAAGCCTTTCAACGATGAGGTCCTTTGTGATATTTATCTCCTTGAATTT
Organism: Picea sitchensis; assembly: GCA_010110895.2. NCBI lineage: Eukaryota > Viridiplantae > Streptophyta > Pinopsida > Pinales > Pinaceae > Picea > Picea sitchensis. The sequence continues at coordinate 61,596 of SNQJ01S0032218.1, forward strand.
TGTGATGTTCTTTTAGGAAAACCATATTTTTGGAAGTGTCATGTTGTGTATGAGTCTAGACCCCATAGTATTATTATTACTTTGGGTAGACAATTGTACAGGATCCCATAGGTAACATCACCTACTGTTATTTCTTTAATCTCTGCTAAGCAATGTAGTAAGGTCATTTCACAGACCGAGAAGTTCATATTCTTTGTGATTTGTGCTCATAGTAAGAATAAGTTTGTTTTCATATCTGTGGCCTCTACACAATGCCTATATTTGTAGCATAAGTAAGTGGATAGGATCATGGAAGAATACAGAGACATATTCTCATAACCTACAGGGGTATCGAAACACTGCCAAGTCAAGCATCCAGTTGATCTGACCCTCGGTTCACCTATACCTAATCAACCAGTGTATTAGTGCTCATGGATTGAGAGTGATGAAATCAAGCATCAGATCCAAGAGATTCCCCAAAAGGGTCACATCAGACCCAACTCCTCCCCTTGTAGAAGCCTGATTGTACTACTGCAGAAGAAGGACGAGACTTGGTGTCTCTGCATTGATTACAAAGCCTTAAACAAAATCACAGTCAGGAACCACTACCCCTTTCCCAGGATTGATGGCCTTCTTGATCAACTCAAGGGGGAAAATTTATTCATCAAGATTGACCCGAAGCTTGGCTACCACCAGGTTTCCATCGAACCAACTGATGTATGGAATACAACCTTCAAGTCTAAAGAAGGTCTCTACGAATGGATAGTCATGCCCTTTGTCTTAAAAAATGCACCGTCCACTTTCATGAGGTTGATGGATTATGTATTGAGACCCTTCACCAACTCCTTTGTGGTAGTATATTTGGATGACATCCTCATCTTCAACAGAACGTGGGAGGAGCACATGCGACATATTCAACAAGTTTTGAGCACTCTGCGACAACACAAGATTTATGCCAACTTGGAAAAATGATCTTTTGGAATGAACAGGGTCCAATACTTGGGATACAGTTTTTATCAGCATGGGGTACATGTTGATCCAGCTAAGATTGAATTCATCCATGACTGGCCAACCCCAACCACACTAACCAGGATTCAAATATTTTTGGCACTATCTAACTTCTACCGACGGTTCATGTTGGGATTCTCCCATATTGCATGGGCCCTCAAACAAGTGACCAAGGGAGGTGGTAGGGACAAGTTTGTGTTGGGGAAGGAGAAACAATGAGCATTCGATGATTTGAAGCATCACTTGTGCTCAACTCCAGTACTCTCCTTGCTCAATCTGCAACAACCATTCGATATTGAGACTGATGCATCTAACTATGTTGTGGGTACAGTTGTCACTCAACATGAGCATCTGGTGGCATACCAGAGTGAGATAGTCTTCGATACTGTCTAGAAATACCCCACCTATGATAAGGAAATGTATCCCATTGTATATGGCCGTCGTTAATGGAAACATTACATTCTAGGGAAGGAGAATATCATACACACTGATCACAAGCCTTTACATTTCATACAGACACAAGGGAAATTGCAGAATGAGCACCATCAGAAGTGGTCCACCTACCTACAAAATTTCCATCTCAAAATAAAGTATAAGACAAGTATCTATGATCATGCCGTTGAATGCCTCAGTCAACCTCATGTGGCTTCACTCACCACTATGTTCCATTCCTATGGACATGAAGCATCTAAGTGGCCCCAAATTTATCAACAAGATCCAGTCATCACCACCACCTATCAGCTCTTGGGTACATGCGCAACTGTCACTAATTTTCAAATTCAGGATGGACTCTTATGCCACCTGGGCCATATTTGTGTTCCTACAAATGAGGATGCAAAGATTATTTGGGAAGCCCACTATAGCCAGGTGGCAGGTCATTTTGGCATGGAGAAAACTATGGTTGTTCTTAAGAAACATATTTATTGGCCAAAACTTTGACAAGACGTTAGAAAGTATATCAGATATTGCATTTCCTGTTCCATTCCCATGCCAACCATCAAGAAGGAAGGCTTATACACCTCTCTTCCTATTCCCGAGAATCCTTGGGAATCCATCTCAATGGATTACATGTATGGCTTGTCGTCCACCAAGTAAGCAAATTATTGTGTGTTTTTGTTCCTTTATCAGTTTTCGAAAATGGCCATCCTCACAGTCTGTAAGAAGAATTTCACAATGAGAGAAACTGCTAATTTATTCTTTGAATGAGTGTGGGTCCACTTTGGGATACCATAGACCATCATCTCCGACTGATACAACAAGTTACTCAACACCTTTTGGTCAAGTCTTTGGTCTCTGTTGGACACCAATATCAAAAAATCCACTTCTTTCCACCCCCAAACCGATGGCCAAACATAGGTCTTCAATCGGATGATTGTGCACATCCTGCACAAGTACAATTCTAAGCATCCATGTACATGGGACAAGAGTCTCCCATATGTCCAACACAATTACAATAGGACTCTCCATAGTTCCATGGGCTATAGACCATTTCAGGTGGGTCTGGGATTTTATCCCTTGGGACCCATTGATGTTTCACTTCCTCTTGCCACCGCACATACAGACTCTTCCGCTGACCAGTCTGCGATCGACAAAGCCACCAGATTCATTGAGAAGATTCAACACATCCACCAATAGTTCTAGGAGACTTTGCAGAAATCCAATGCTAAGTAAAATCATTGCCATGATCAACACAGGGTACCACACCAGTTTCAAGTTGGCAACAAATTCTGGTTACATTTGCAGAAGAAGTGTCTCACAAGGCCCCATCAGAAGCCTCACCCACTTTTTTATGGGCCTTACACTATCACCAAGGCTATTGGTAACAAATATTTTGAACTCAATACTCCACCCTTCCTTGGTCTCCATCCAGTATTCAATGTGGACCTCTTTCAACCGTATTTCCCCCCATTATTGGACACCTTTGAGATCGCCGAACAATTGACACCAATAAATCTCAACCCTGACTGCATGGAACAAGCATTCACTAATCATATATTGGACACACAGGTCAAGGGAACTTGCCAGCAGTGGACCTAGCTTTATCGGGTTGTCAAGGCAGGTAAACTCCTACACCAAGGCAAGTGGCTCACCCGAGGCCAAATATAGCAGGAGTTTCCTCACTTGATGGGGGAACTCAACACAATGGATCCCATTAATTACTAATGGGGGAGGATTGATCCAGGTGCATATTGATGGCCACACACCTATTCCAACTGCCTCCTCGTGTCCATTTTTTGTTCAATATGTTCTTCTGTATTTCTTTTTAATTATGGGTTCAACACTTCTAGGGTTTTCCAAAGCCCCACACATCCTCCAGGTGGATAAGGGTGACCTCTCCCCTAATCCATTTGGATTATTTTGTATGTTTTCATGTCATCACATCTTGTTGTACTTACAAGGTTTTTTTGGGGCCCTAAACATTGTTTTTTTGGCTCTCCATAGTTAAACTGTAGATCGATTTAGAGTTTGACGAGCGAATGTGTAGTTCTCTAAAATATATTTCCAATGGGCTATCACGCACCTAAAATATAGGTCATATGCAAAAGTTACGACCCTTGGAAGTTTAGGTACCAAATTACACCAACTTACCCATAGGGCCCACATGAGTTTTGGCGTTTCACCTTCTAGGGTCAGGTTTTTGGATGTATAGGGTTTTGATTTTCATCAGTAATATCAAAAAGGCCTCTGGAGACTCATCGTAATCCAGTCTGCTCAGATGAATGCGTGTAGCAACATCATATCTTCTCAGAGATAGATACCACCATCGGAGCAAGTGTTTCAATTCTGCAGTTTTACAGTTTCATCTTATTTTGTTATTTAATAGAAGATATTGTTCATTGGATATTTGTGTTATTCTTCATATCTATGTGATTATTGTATTCAATCTACTAATTAGTTCGTTCCTCTCCTAAATATGAATCAAGAGGTTACAACTCTTAACACTACAATGTCTAGCTCAGTCTACGAGGTGGATAGCTAGAATATCCTCCCTAAGGAGGATGTACCCATTAACTCAGTTGTGTCCAACTCCCTGCCTATCCCCTAAGGGGTTCTTCCTCATTTCCAACATTATTATTTGATTATGTTCCTTATGTGTAATCATGTGGATATGTTTTTCCAACCCTCAACCTACATGTAGGATTTATTTATCATTTGTTTCTCAACCGTTGGGATATGTGCATCTTGAGTGGACCCATTTTATTCCTATATATAGGAGAAATGGTTAGATTAATAAACTAAGGCATTTTTCTTAAGGTTGTTATGTTATCATGTTGTTCTCATTATTATTTATATTTTTGGGTTAATTTCTCTTCAAGCTATTGTAGTTCACCTCTCGAATAGGATTTGTTGGTTGATAACTTAATATATACATAATTTGGTATCACATTCGGAGTCAAGGCCTACGCTTTCTTCATGAATGGGTTCCTAGGCTTAGCTCCCCAGCAAGAATCTCCATATTTCAATGGTAGAAGTTCAAATCCAATTCTTTTGGACCGTTCCCTCCCACCTAGATCTAGTCCACCACTTATGATTCATCACTCTTCCTACTTCAATCCAAAATCGAAGTGGATACATTGGCATAACTGGTTCTTTGAGCCAAGTAGTCCGAATGAGACTCCCTTAGATTGTTTTAGGTTAGAGATTCAATACTTCAATTTATTTTCTCTTGGGAATCAACTACCCTCATAAAGTGTTTCCTTCTAGCATGGGATCTTTCTTGTAGTAGTTTTCTAGTCTAGTGTACCCCCTCAAATAGTACACTAGGATTTTGAGGGAGCTAGGTGTTTTAGCTCCTTCCCCTTTTAACATGTCTAGATACTCTCTTTTTCCTCATGGCTCACTATAGAGAATCCTCCATAGTTGAGATTGAATCCTCTCAAGCACCACTACATATAGATCTCCTAATACTCTTACAAGAATCCCTAATAAACAAATTTAGACCTCCATCTTCCAACTAGATAATAAGATCACACTACCAAAATATGGAGGCCTAATGCATGGAGAAACCTTATATTCCTAGATTTATAGCCTCATATCCTACTTCTACACCTAATCAGATATAGCATAGTCTCATTACCTCCTCTTAGAAAGGAACCATATGGAAGGGGTCACACGCGTTTTGTTGGAAGCAGGCCAAGGCGAAAAGAAAGGCGAGTTTGGAAAGAAGGCATGCATGAGGAAAGAGACAGCTGGAAGGAAAAGAAACACACACACATGCATGGAAGACCTAACAACGATAGGGTTAGGGTTTTTGTAATGTATTGTAATGGATAAAGAGATAGAAGTATATAAATAGAGATATCAAGTCGAGTCATAGGCGATAGAGAGGTTGGAGACTAGTCGGTATTATAGAGAGTCGAATTATATGTAATATTTTGATGGATGACCTACTTTTGTAAGTTCTTGAGATAGAGAGGTGAGGGGAGGGTAGATCTTGAGGGTTGGATCACATGTTGAGGAGACTGGTGCGATTTAGTCTGCCTCATAACAAATCTCGACCCAATGGAGGAGAATTGTAAAGTGCACAACGTTGTAATGAAAAAACAACAATAATAAAAGAGCTAAGAGCCAAATATTTGTGGATGTAGACCAATAGGGGGTGAGCCATGGTAACATCTATGTTGTGTGATTGAATTCATGTATTTTTTTATGGTAGATATATATACGGTAAATGACTAAGTCATTATATTTCCTGCATAAATTGTAATAACAATGTACTGCGTTAATAAGTTACAGTAGCACTCCCATTACATAGTTATCAGATATCTCACTCAATCCTAGGTTGTAAACACATGACTATTGCAACCACCCATTAAGACTATCTCGGGTGAGACAGCGCAGTGCACCCTGTGCACTGCATTGCCTTCTGGTTTACCAGGAGGGCTGATAGTTTTAGAGTCTTTGTTGGAAGGCTGAATAGACATGAACCTTGGGTAAACTAACTCAGAAAAGATATAAGACAATAGTGAATCCAACAAATGGTTCAATTGTCATTGGTAGGAACATAAGAGGATTGAGTAGATTAGTTAAGTTGAAGGTTTGTCAGAGGCAGATCAAGAAAATATCAGGGAAGAGAGTAATAAGCCACTAGAAGGGGATGTTGAGACCATGGAATCCCACAAAAGTAGAGATTGAAAGTTGGCTAAGGATAAAAGAGTTGGAGTTTGGACAAAAAAATAACAAAAACCCTAGACTAACACCCTGCAAATATCTTGAGAAATACGTGTTTACTGATTTACGCGAAGTCGTTTTCTGTGATTTTCCACATTTATTGTAGGAGTGGATACTAAGGTTGAAGGATAACCATGCAACGAACCAAATCTGACAGTTAGAGTGGACCCTAGTACATATTGAGTAGTTACAGAAGGCGAACAAAAAATTCACCCACGCAGTAGACTTTTGGCTCGACAGTATTGTGGTAGGCTTTATAACATAGTTTGCAGTAGATACAATGAAGTCGTACAACGCAGCAGAGCAAGAGTTTCTATGAGGACCTCAAGGAAGGTACATTAGATTGTTGTATAATTCTATTAAGATACTGCTATACAACAAAGGTGTAATGACAATGGAGTCAAACAGCTAAATTTCCCTGTGTGCACGGGGGAAGGGGGAACGCACTAATAGAAAGAGGAGAAATGGAAAGAGGAAAGGATAAGGGAAAGAAGGAGGAACCCTTGGACCTGATCATGATGGATGACAACCAGATCAAGTAAATCTTGGTGACAACTGGAAAGACGTGTAGCGGAGCACCCTACGAATACAAGGTGAATAGAAATAAGAGAGTTGTAGCTGCAAGGGAAGGCTTGGAAAGTGACGAGGAAGAGGTATAGGATCTCCAGGTTGTGGAGAAGATTGAGGAAATCCTGGGTGCAACATATGAGAGGAAGACAAGAGGTCCAAGAATGAGAAGAGAAGGAAACGATCCTATCCATATTAATGTCAATATGGAATCCATAAACCCATGTGTGACTAATACACCAAAGAGAACACCACCGTTTAGACAACCAAAGTTCGGAAGAAGTCAGACAGTAGGAAGTACGTCTACACAAGGAAAAACAACTGGAGGAGCCAGTTCAAGAAACATTAGTCAAGAATCTACATGGTACGAAGGTAGTAGTTCAATGTTCAAAATGGCAGGACACGATCCCACTATTAGGTTACCAGAATTCAAAGGAGAAGCAATAGGAGACCCTGAGAAACACTTGGTCATTTATGCAAAGATATGGGAAGAAAAAAAAATCATGGATGAAGATACCAAATTGGTGCAGTTAGCTATTATGCTAAGAGATTGTGCAGTAGAATGGTACATGAGTCTCGACGCAAATAGTGCACCTGGGATGACAAGGAAACTAACAGACATTAAGAAGTTATTGATTAATGAGTTCCAAAAGCCGAGCTCAGAGGATCAATACATGAATGAGATGATAAAAAACTGAGCTCGTGAGGATAAACACATGAATGAGATGATAGAAATCTAATATAAACCAAGAGAATCCGTTTGGGAAATTGACCAACGATTTAAGGTTTTAAAAGGGAAGTTGAAGTATCTTATGACTGATATGCAACATCAACACTTCTTCATCAATTCACTGCTACCACACTTAAAATACCCATTGTGACAACAAAAGTTCTAGACACAGGCAAAGGCTCTGCAGGAAGCCTTGCAATTGGAAGAAATCCAATACTAAGAGATAGATCTAGTTATCGAATAACTAAAGGAGGATTTGAAAAACTTAACATTCGAATGCAACCATAATAAAAGTAAGGATAAACGAGAAGTTGTTTGGTGTACTACATGCAGGACGAAAGGACACCATAAGAATGAATGTCCAACATTCGCGCAATATAAGGCAACGGGAATGCCAAATCCTTTACCAACATGAGGACTATGGTGCGAAATATGCAAGAAACCAGGTCATGATCCATACCACTCCTCAATGATGTAGAAATAACAAACAATTCCAAAGAGTTCATATTGCAACTTTTGCAAGTCAGTGGACCATGACAACAAATATTGTAGAACTATGGAGTTGATGCGAGAGAGGACATCAGATGCATATAAAGTGTAGGAAGAAATGATGACGAGGCAAGATGCACCACAATTTAACCAAGTTCCAGCTCCATACAACATTGCGCAACAACAGTATGATATTATGCAACAACCATATAATATTGCACAGTCAAAAAAAAACACAACACAACCTCAGTACAATACCACACAGTACAATCAAGCGGCTCAGTATAATGCACCGAGAGGAGACCGATCAAGATACATAGGAGGAGGATGAGCGAGAGGAGGTTTTGGATGAGGTAGAGGACCAATAGTATGTCATAATTGTCAACAACTGGGACATTATGCATGGGAATGTCCACTCCCACTAGCAACATGTATGTATTGTCGCACATCAGATCATGATACGGAAGAATGTTTGACACTATTAGTAAAGATTCAAGAAAAGAGAAACCAGAACAATGAGAATGTTCAATGGATATCATCTGAGGAGAGGGATGAAGGATGGAACATCAACATATTTACCCATGGAGGAGCTAAAACAGGGAACGAAGGAGTTCGACAAGAACCAGTACAACACCAATGGGTGAAGAAGAACGCCTAACCAAGGAAGCAGTTTGACGCACAGAAGGAGAAGGAGATATTTAATCAAGCCAGAAAATAATTTCAAAAGGAAGACATGGATTCAACATCAACTATGCAACAAATCAAGAAAGCATCGGAGTACGATATCGTTTCAATATTGTATCATACCAACGAAATACAATCTATGGAAAAAGTAAGTACAATCAAAAGATTTTTGCAATCATGTGTAAACGTATTAAATGATCCATCATCTATCAAAATATTGCAAAATATACTAGAAAAATGTAGCATCGAGACAGAAGGAAAACTAGAACCAAAAATAGTTAATCACCTACATACAAGGAGAATAATAGGTAGGGATTTCAAACTGAATACCAACATAAGAGATTTCAACATGGGAGAAATAATACTGGATCTAGGATCTGAAGTTAATGTATTACCAAAGAAAACATGGCAATGTATGGGAGAGCCCACATTAGGATATTCACCAGTTCAACTAAAACTAGAAAACCAACATAGAGTCATACCAATTGGTAGACTAAAAGGAGTGACAGTAGACCTAGATGGGGTGTGCACTAAAGAATATTTTGAAGTAATTGAAATAGTGGACGACACAACACCATATCCAGCGTTGCTTGGTTTGGATTGGGAATTTGACAACCAAGACATAATCAATCTAAAGATGCAAAAAATGACTTTTGAGTCAGAAGAATATAGGGTCATCATGCAATTAGACCCATCATACGGGGAAAGATTTGTAGAACCCACTTGCCTAGACTTAGAGAAAATCAACCAGTTGTACAAAAAAACTGCACGCGATGAATATTATGTGAACCCAACTGCAGTCGAGGTACTCAGTTGGAGGAGCAGTACTTCATGTGCAAAAGACTCAAATACTGGTTTATAGAATTGGAAACAAAGGTTATACGGAGTTTCCACGAGAAGATGTGCACAAAAAGACCATGCAGTAAGATGGGTAGGCATGGAAATAAGGGAACCACCCAACTTTCATGGGATAAAGGATCTGAAAATATTGTTTTCACAGTATGAAGATGAAGTTTTAGAGAAACAAAGACTCTTAGCACTTGATATAGCACTCAAGGCCACACCTACAATATGGTGGGGCGCACACAAAGAGACAATCACATATTGGTACCAATGTAAGTGATTACTGCGCATAAGGTTCGATGCAGAAAAGAAAGACAACAAGAAACAAAAGTACAATGGAAAAGGGGCACCAAGAAAACAATTAGAGAAGTGAAAGACATTGTGGAAGTTGACACCCCCATAGGAATGACCCCATTACTTTATATACACTCTAGAGGGCGTACCAGAAAATTGGTATATAGACCAGGAACTGTGTAGAGGAACTACGACCTGGATGGTATTACAACATAATTTTACAGTCACTTTCTCATTTGAGCATGAGAACCCCAACATAAAAAACAACTCTTAAAAATATAAGAGGGGTTATATTCATTAAGGAATCAGAATTCAATCTCATAACAGAAGAGCAACAACGAAATAAAAATACATTCAAAGAACTATTGTCATGTTACCATGTGTAGGAGGAAGCACTAAAGGAAGATGATCTGTGTGATATTCAGATCGAGGAAGCGAAAGGCGAAAGAGAAGTGGAAGGTACACCTATAGAATCATAAGTTATTACTGCACTGATCAAGGTAAAGAAGGTCAACATTAGGACAACTGAGAATCTCAAAATGGCCAACATCGGAGATTACTGGGATGACAAATGATAGAAAGCATAACGAAGTTACTGCATGAGTACAACGACCTATTTCCCACAACATTTACATAGATTAAGGGTATGGCAGGAGAGCTAGGAGAAATGAATATACCACTCAGAGCTTAAGCAAGACTGATCAGACAATGATCATACAGATTGAACCCAATCTATAAGCAGAAAGTCAAAGATGAGATTGAAAAAATGGTCGAAGCAAGAATCATAGAACCAGTGGAATAATCTGAATGGATAATCTCGATGGTAGTTCGGGACAAGAAACAAGGAGGGATACGGATATGCATGCCGACATGACCCATTCCCTACACCTTTCATGGATGAAGTGTTGGAGAACGTAGGAGGACACGAAGCTTACTCATTCACTGATGGATTCTTAGGCTATCACCAGATTAAGATAGCACGGGAAGACAGATACAAGACCACCTTTGTGACAGAATGGGGATTTTATCAGTACACAGTCATGTTGTTTGGACTAAAGAATGCACCAACAATATTTTCTAGAGTAGTCATCATTGTGTTTAAAGAATTCATCCACTAGTTTCTAGAGGTATACTTGGATGATTGGATAGTCTATAGTTTGTTGAAAGACCATGTATAGGTCTTATGACTGATGTTAGAAAGATGTAGGTAGTGATAGATATCATTAAGCATAAAGAAATTCATATTCAGAACACCGTTTGGGATACTGTTGGGCCATATAGTAGGCAAACAAGGTTTACTAGTAAACCCTTCAAAGATTACAGTAATTGTTAACTTACCACGACCAAAAATAGTCTGTCATCTAAGAGAGACATTGGGACACACAAGATACTATAGAAATTTCATCAAAGGATACACACAGATTACCATGCCAATTGAAAAACTGTTAAGAAACGACACAAAGTTTCAATGGAACGACGAGTGTAAACACCGTCTAGACACGATGAAAGAGAAGGTGGTCACTGTGCCAATACTACTATTTCTAGATTGGGAGAAGACATTCCATGTCCATGTAGATACATCAGCCATAGAACTAGGATCTATCTTGGAGTAGCCAAGAACAGGCGATTTATATCACCCCATAGCCTTTGCGAGTAGAAAGCTATCAGAATCAAAACAAAACTACAACACCACAGAGAGAGAAGGCCTAGCTATGGTCTACGCACTACAAAAGTTCATAAATTACTTGTTGGGAAAACACTTTAAGATGTTCACAAATCACTCAACCCTTAAATACCTAGTCAACAAACTAGTGTTGGAGGGGAGAATCTATATATGGTTACTATTGTTTCAATAATTTGACTTTGAAGTCATAGTCAAGCCAGGAAAACTGAATGTGGGACCTGACCACCTGTCAAGGGTGACAAATGGAAAAGAACCTATGAATTTAGAAGACAACTTTAGGGATGCACATTTATTTTTAGTCTAGATCGTTGATGAATACTTTGCAGATATCATTTAGTACTTGAGCACAAGTATTGCGCTGCAGGAATATAACACTGCACAGAAGAAAAACCTGGTAGCTAGAGAAAGAGACTCTCAATCGATCGCGGGCCATTTGTACAAAATTGGCACAGAAAACATCTTGCATAGATATGTGTTGGAACACGAAAGACCAAGACTGTTAACATAATCCCATGAGGGGATAGCAGCAGGACATTATGTAGGAAAATCTACCACGCAGAAGGTATTGCGCATAGGACTACGGTGTTTGACCATTCACAGAGACTTGAAGGAGTATTTTTAGAGATGTGGCATCTATCAAAGCGTTGGTAAACCCAATAGAATGGATGAGTTTCCACTAGGACCATAGGTAAAATTGCAGGCAATTTATTAATGAGCAATAGACTTTGTGGGACCGATTAACCCACCAACGAAAATAACAGGAGCAAGGTACATTATTATCTCGACAAAATACCTAACAAGATGGGAGTACGCAACACCAGTGAAGGATTGAAACGCAGAAACAACAACACACTTTTTATTTGAACAAGTAATCACTCAATTTGGATGCCCAAGAGTTTTGATGAGTGACCAAGTAACACACTTCATTAACAACACTATCAACACCATGACCGAATATTTTGAAGTCCATCATTAGAAGAGTACACCATATTCCCGTAGGCGAATCGCACAGTAGAGGCATTTAACAAAATCTTGGAGAAGGCACTGAAAAAGATCTGTAATGTCAATAGGGATGATTGGGACCTGAAAATACGAGCAGTATTGTGGGCCTATAGGACTATGTGCAAAACTTTAACGGGGCACACGCCATTTAAACTGGTATATGGCTAGGAAGCAGTGGTGCCATTAGAATTTCTAGTATTGAGCTTGCGCGTAGCAGCAATTACATGCATGACAAAATGAGCCGTGGTACATGAGAGACTAAATCAGTTAATGGCCATGGAGGAAGATCATATCTTAGGAGGATTCCACTAGCAAGTTCAGAAATCAAGGGACAAATCTTGGCATGATAGACACATCAAGAACAAAACTTTCAAGGAAGCAGATATAGTATTGATGTATGAGAACAAATCATTTCAGCACCCAGGAAAGATCAGAATGCATTGGTTAAGACCATACAAAGTAAAAATTCTCACAGATGGAGGATATGTACAATTGATAGACTTATTAGGTGCATAAGTAAAAGGGATTATCAACGAGAGTCGACTTAATATTTACAAGGACAGTCGATCACCCACTAAAAACAAAAACAACAAAAAACAACAGAATTTTAAATAGTATCAACAGAGGAAAAGTGCACCAAAATAAGAAGGAGAAAGAACACTTAGGAATAAAAACTTGGCAAGGACAAGGCCAACTGTCAGGTCAAAAGTGGAAACAAGCAAGAAAGCAAAGACGAAAAAAGTAGTATGAAACGATGGAGTTATCTAGAATTTAATGTTGGAAAGGACCGATGAGACACCACATTAATCGTGCCAAATGGAGATGACGAGGGAAAGTAATAGAAAGTATGAATGAATCATAGGTTCATGGAATCCATCATAAAGTTAGCGTCTTCAATAAGATTCACATGATGCCTATACAAAACATGAACGCGGGATCAAACATGTTATTACGAGACTAGAGAATAAACAGAGAGAAAGAGTGGATAAAGAGCATAGAGCATAGTTCACAAAGGTTACATAAACCATTGAATCCAACAAACACTCGACAATCACCACTATGGCACCACCAAAACAGGCAGAGTCAACCCAGACTGCATGTGTAATGTACCCCAAAATTACCAACTAATTTTTTTTGTGCTACGTGCATTAAAACTCCTTTACACCGTTATACTTGATCTATTTACAATTACAACATTACTATCAGAATGAGACATGTACTTATTTATATTATCAACGAATGAAATAAGGTGATTACCCTTTCCATGAACTCGTTCTTATTATTATTACTGAAAACATGTGTTAACAATTGTCAAAACAAGTTAAAGTGTGGCCTCTTCATAACATTGTGAACTAGTCATGTCCATAAGGTCTATAGTAACTCTAGCCTACAAAGTTCTTACTCTTATTAAGGGTCCCACCAAAACATTTCACTAGAGTTCCACATTCAAAGAAGTCTGGTACTCTCTTCCTTACATCTAATTGAACGGGTACTTTAGACTTCATTATGACAATCCCATACAATCGATCTCCTTCTCTTTATTATAACCCCTTATAATTATATATAACAAGAACGATTAAAACTCTCCTATTAGATGCAAACCCATTATCATAAGGTTCTTATATACAAATTTATACAAGGCAACACATATTTATTTGAGTTTATACGAATGCAATGCCGTGTGTATTACCCGAAGGAGTTTACCCTTGGTCGCATACGGTCTCCTTGCAACGACCATACCCTAACTGAAATGCACATACTAACTATCACAGTAATGGACATTCTCATTAGTTTTCTTGTTATTGTTTTCAATACAGTAGTTAGCGGGTTTTACACATACCAGTTGAACAATGACAGGGTCACCTGAAAACATGTATTAACACTAGGGTTAGAAACCTACCTAGCACAACAAGTCACCACCCTAATCTTACTGTCCATCATGGAAGCCATTCGATTTAATGACAAGGATTAGCACTAACAGTTTTAGTGGCTCGGTTCAATGCACAGTTAATACGTGTCCATAATTACACTAAATACTCTAGTTGGGAGTTACGAGGTTTCCTGAATGGTACTGATTCTAATTTATTGTGACCAAAATGGATTTTCCAGGTGCCCACTATCACATGGCCTGAGAGACCAAGGCATCCATTCTCCATTACTCTACAATACAAGGGTACTTGTGTAACTAATTCTCCATTTCTCTTTTGGCTCTTGAGAATTTGCGTGAAAATCATTTGCGTCATCCTCTGTAACACCGTTCTACATATATCTACCGGCGACGAGGGGGTTCCTACTCTACATAAGGCAAGAACGACATTACATGATTGTCTAGTTTCCTCCATTACTGGGTAAGTTCTTAAAACTCTAACGCTTGAATTTAACTATAGAAAAAATAATATGAAAGATAAGTTTTAATTTAGGTTTGTCTCTGTGATAACTTCTTTACGGTTTGTTGGCTAGGGACCTTCCTTTTTCTAAACTCATATTTTTGTAGTACTTATATCCAATATTTGGATATAACACATATTTTCTAACCTATGGTGGTATGCAACCTTTACCTCTCCCGTGAGGGTAATTATTTGTTTCTCAAGGTTTTTCTTGCACTGGTAAGCATTTTACACAGGAATTCAATTTATGGATTTAAGAATAGTCCCATAAGGTTTTGTTAGGGTTATGAAAACCACAATCATCCTTGGTCGCCTCTTTAATTTTTATACTTATATTTTTGGTGGAGTTTCCCACGACATACCTATCGTTGTAACTCTTGTGGTTAAACCCTATTATAGTGACCCTAAAATTCAGCACAAGGTAATCCTGTAGAGAGACGGTATACCAAAGTTCTATGTGTATTTTGTCATAATCCATTTTACCATTGACGAGGGTTTTTCCTTCAAGACCAGGACCTCGATCCTCGTTACTTAAACTCACACTTTTAATTGGTTGTTCACTTATTGTATTCTCTATAGGTATGGGTTTCATTTTTAATACATTGTTTTGATTTAGTACTAAGTCCTCGAAATATCATCTCTTTCATTCGGCTTACTGTGAGAATTTTGTATTCTCCGATTAAAGATTTTGGAGTTGTAAACCAGTTCCTGTGGTCACGGTAAGGATTTCCTTACTGTTGGTGTAGGGTTTTTTAACAAAATTAACTCTATTTACCCTATTCGTATTTGTACATGCATAGATACAAATTTAAGGCTTCCATCATGTATAATCATTCCAGAGTCTCAAATGTATTCAAGGATTTACCCTTACTCTCTATTCTGGAATTTAGATGTCTACTCGTTCCATTTCATTTTATTCGCATCAAGGGAAAATAACTTTAATTATCCAGAACCCTGTCCATGATTGCGTTTTTATTTAACTTCAAATGTAGGTTTAGTTAATTATAAGAAGAATATCGTAACCTTATCTGTGATCTAAATCAAGTAACTCTATAGATCATGGTTTATGCTGTGCATTCTTTAAAGTTCCAGTTATGCTATATATATGTTTCATGTCTAATAAAGCTTTTAATCGTTTGATACATTCTGATAAATTGGTTATTCTATTCGGTTACAAGACTAATGATGGGACCCCTATTTCCATTGCGAGGGTACCCATCAGTCTTTTCAAAGTCGACTCATCCCCTTCGGGCTATGGACCGTTCACTCAACACCGTTGATGGAGAAGGAAACACCCTACGCGAACCTCAAGCTAAGTATTGACCTGGTGTTGACTCCTTAATAATATGTTTTGTGGGTTCTTTCTGAATTTTTCTTGCTCTTTCATATTTAATTTTCGTTGTTTACTAGTTCTCGAAAACAATTTTGTTTCTAATAATTCCTTGATTCTTCATAATCCTATTTTCTAACTCCCGATATCCCTTACATGACTTGGACCTTTCGCGATCAACAGATCCGGATATCGCCAGGCTCAAAGAAAGGTATTTGAGTTTCGATTACAATTATTTTAAATGTTAGAGGATTCAGGTTCAGTTTTCAAGGGGTATTGGGTTCTTGCCCAAGTTATTCCATTGTAAAAGAACTATAGATCAAAATCCTCTGGCTACACAGATTGTTCATTAGCTGAAGAAAGAATGTACAAACTTTCCTACAATTCAAATGAATAATTTTATATAGTGAGTAGACTCTGTAATGTGTTATATGACATTGGGGCTTCGTTTATTGTTTTCACTGTGGTATGTAGAAATGTAAATTTATGCCTTTAGTGCATTCCTATCAATATAAGCTTAGTTGAAATATCATGTGATCCAATATCTAAATATTTTTGTGTATTAGATATATGTGTAGTTTTGAATCTCTATATAGGAAACAACATATATGCATATATGCATTTTACTATTCTGGTATCTATTCCAAAACTTCATTTGTGTTCGTACAAATTTAAATATTCTTTAAGAAAACATCTATACACTTATATATATATATAGTATAGGATTATGCTTATCATGGTGATACTTATGTTCTGTTAGACTTATTTCAACATGTAAAATACATACATGCATTCCTATAGATCTGTACTTCGGTTATTCGACCTATAGCAATCCATAATTGTTAGAGGATAAGTCGGTAAATACAGACATAAACTAATCTCCCTAGATCCACCTATATCTAGAACAAAACAAGACAAAACATGGCGCTTTCCCTAGGCTCTAATCATCAAATCTACTACCAAACAAAAGATGAGAGACATTCCTTTAAGTTTCGCTTCCTTATGTCTTTATTGTTCCTATTTCGCTCCAATGCTCTTGTGATACTGATCCTGCAATTAGATACAAACCAACCAAAGTGAAAGCAATATAAGTATATTCAATGACAACCTATGCATATGATCAAGGAATTATGCAATAAAATAAAGATAATTCTATGGGAAAGAAGCATACCACTGTATTATATTAAATAATAGGAAGAGATATTACAACCGGATGCCTTGATGTCATAAGGTTCCTCCCAACAGTTCCTTTCTTCCCACACACTTCTTTCTCCAAGGATTGTGAGACCATATATCTGATAGCTACTCACAATCTATCTTGACAAATAAAATCTCAAAGCCAATACAAAAGCTCCAAAAAAATCCAAGCTACAAAACTCAATAACAAGCCAATCTCCAAAGCCAACTTTCTCCATGAGATCTCCTCTCCTTTTATAAGATGAAGAGGATAAAGTGAGGAGGTTAGGATGATCCCACTAAATCATGAAAGCAATTAAGATCCAAACCGTTCGGAGGCCACCTCACCATAAAAGCTTCTCCTTCTAGAAACATCGAGAAGATGCTTGTTTTTCCCACATACAAGAATTTCTGCACCCTAGCTATAGAGAAACCTGTGGAAACTAGGAATTTCCTAACCCTCGCTATAGTGAAGCCTACAGAAACCAAGAATTTCCTCACCCTGGCTATAGTGCATCCTGCGGGAACTAGGAATTTCCTCACCCTGGCTATAGTGCAGCCTGCAGAAACCAGGAATTTCCTCACTCTGGCTATAGTGAAGTCTGTGGAAATCCTCTTTAATAGGGTTTTTACAAAGGAAAATACAACTTCTTCTCTCAGGGAAATTTCTTCTCCCTTATTTCTTTGGGAATTCAGGCCACTGACCCTAGTGAAGGCAAAAAATAGGCTTATATCATTAATGATCATAGGGATGACAAAAATAATGTGTAACAGTAATAAATCCTTATGCAGGTTTATACTTGAGTCTACATTCATACATATACCAAATATTTCTAATATCAACAACATAATTGAATTGATATTTGTTTTCCTATTGCAAATTCAGAGGGTACATCATTTGAATAATAAAATTTTACACATACATCAACAACTATTACACACAATAGCTTTCTTATCCATACTCACTGGATAAATTCAAACTGTAAAAGAAAGCTTATTCTACAATTTGTTTCATTCTACCAGCCATTAACCAATAAAACAATTCAACAAGAAATAAGTAGATGTACATATCTGAACAAAGCATCGGGACAACAAATGGAACAACCAAGTTCCACCCAACCATAGAATAGAATAACCAATCTACTTTCTCCATTGACCCCCTAGCCTGACCATGAATCCATGAGGGTGAACTAAAAAAATACTCCTTTTCTATAGTCCTCTTCAGATTAGAAATTATCCTTGCCTCACACTCAGAAACAATGCTCATAAAAAAAAGTGATATCCTTTTCCCACTATACTCGGCAACATCTTGCCTCCTCCCATATGCTCTATATGCAAAAGCATCTTGTGCCTAGGTCTTTTCCCCCTTGGGGAATTTTCATAGCTTTACAAATTCTTGATTTTTAGGGGCTACCAATGGCCAAATTCCTCATTTTCCACTTGTAAAATTCACCCCTGAGGTAGTTCAAGCATGTTCCCCACTCATGGAGTCATGGTCACCTGATTTCAACATGGTTGTTCCATTTGTCCATCAACAATTAATATAAAAAAAATTGTCTCTTACAAGTGTCATAGTCAAAGAGTTGGTTGGGAAAATCAAATATTTTCCCAACAGTCACAATAATTAATTACTCCAGATTCCAAATTTGGAATTTCCATAAATAGCAATAATTTTCAAAATTTGAATTTTCCAAAAATGGAAATAAATTCTTAAGTGCATACAGACTTTAATAATAATTTATTTTTGGGGATATTACAGCATGACACTCTAGAATTAGAACCAGGGCACAGGCACAATCATAGGAAGGTGAACAACAGTCGTCGTAGGTCGTTGACGAAATCCTATCACTAGATACAACACTGGTGAACCCCACACCTGTGGTGGAAGAAACCCAACAACCAATACCGGAGAGCATGGATGTAGATATCCCAATAGAGGCATAAGAGAAACTAAACAAGGATGTGAAAATCCTGGAGGAGGAAAAAACAAAGAACACCGAAGCAACTTCGAGAGTCAATGAAGCGACGATGAATCATAAAGAAGCAGTCGAGCCAGACGAATCTCAAACAAATGTGTCAGACCACCCACCAGAAGGAACAGTAGAGGATGTCACGGGTTGGCCAGAATGGTATTTCAAAGTTCAAACGATCGCTGCTGGAGCCTCGAGCTAGCCACCACCGAAGAGAGACAAGCAACAACTCCCTAGGTCACCTCACAAGCAACCCATCGCATCCCTCATTTTTCCACACATACCAGATGGGGTACACATGAAACCAGACTTGCTGGGTCATATCGAGAACCTCAAATACTTAGACCATGGTGTATAAGACATAGATAAGTTCCCGTAATTCTCCAAGAAAGTATACTTACAAACTATGGGAGTGAATGCGGTGGGGGAACCGATTGATCAACCACTCTAATGGGAAACAGGATTGGAGAAAACATGGATTTTGGGTCTTCTAGATCTACCACACTTTGGAAGAGGACAATACGTAAGAAGTTGCGTCAAACAATTGTTGGTAGTCACACGTGGTGAGGAAATTTGGTTGGACAAGCTCTTCTCGATAGACATAGAGCTTATTGCGCACATCACAGGGTTTCCATCCCACGACATGGATCCTATGCAATTTATCGAGGATAAGACAAAGGATAAAGAACTTACAGAAGAGATGAAGAAGAAATACGATACTGATAGGGAGACACAAGGAATCATAATCAAGAGAATCAATGATGCTGCAACACAAATAGCCACAAAAATATTGGCCTGCAAACTGCTGAGAATGTGATGTATGGAGGAAGTTTCGGCTGGGGTCGTCACAGTTGCAGCTCAGTGCACTGAGGGAACATCAATTATTTGGGCACCCTACCTATTGAATTTTTTTATGGATTACTACAAGGATGTGCATGATCTAGGAACATAATTCCACTACTCATGGCTACGCATGTTGATAACTATCATGGGGTGGAAGGAACTGAGTTACACATTCTTTGGCACTAGACCCAAGTCAAATTGTGGATCAAGGTATTTATCACTTGGCACTGTGCCAGATGCCAAGCACAAGAGGATGAACGTACTTGTATTTGAAGGATACCTTCACGACATGTAGGAAGCCATCTCCAACATGTGGAGAATAACACCACAAGCTATCGCACAGTATCAGGACATCGCCAACTTCAAGGCCACATGACATGCAACATGGATATAGGCATGGAAGGACCCCAATAAGTAGTGGCTACAAATGCGCTATTGTATCACAGAGGGTGGAATCGACATGGCTATCAAATATTGGGAAGAAGACTAGAAGATTCCATCCCTCACAAAAGAAATACTCTCAAAGATAGAAGAAGAGGACATCAGGAAAGAAGAAACACAACCCCAAGAAGTCCCAGTGCTCAAGAAATGGGGGACGGGCGAGACAAAAAAAAATCAAACAAATGAAGGGACAACTAAGATAGGGACCCAAAAGGGAAAACATAATACTACGCAGTCGACTCAAGTGGAGCATAAACAGGCCCAGGAAGTGGAGGGTACTACACCAAGCCCCAACCCACAAGAACCAGGCCTAAATTAGTGGCCAGCCACTTAGACAAGAGACACGCGCAAGAAAATGAAGGCGCGGAGAACACCCCCAGATTACACAATCATGGAGGATGATGTAGAGTTGTTAGCCCGAAGGGCTCAGGATTGTATATCTGAGGATTTTGACAATGATGCGCACAATAGGGACAAGATTCAGGAGGAGATGGAAGACATGCGACAATTCCTCAAACAGATCATGGAAGCGCATACAACAGGCAAAAATGTAGGAACAGGGACATCAACATCATAGGCAGGAGAAAGACTGGAAGAAGGTGAGCGCGATACAGTCCACACAATACCGCAACTGACTGAAACATTCACATTACACCCAGTATGTTGCGCATGCACAAGATTGTGGGGAAGACACCCCTGAAGGACTTAGCCCAAATCCAACTTGTATTGTCGCGGATACCATCCAAGGCTCTCCACAAATTGCAGTTTAGCGTTGTTAGGACCACATATTGTACCTTTTTGCCCATACTTTTTGCCATCATTATACCCTTCATCACCTATATTTAGACTCATAATATCACTTCATCTGATCATTCCAAGGTATACAACGTCCTTTCTCATTACTATATGCTTAATCTNTTTTGCATAATATTTTACATTACTTTTGTACTAAACTATTGATTAGAAGTGCATAAGTATTCATAACTGCAGATTAGCATTTGAGGCCTGTGCTGAAACACAGAACTGTCCTGATGCTGAAACACAGAGCTGCTACACAGCCCGAGGTCGCATATGCCGAAACACGGAGCTTCTATATAGATCGAGGACGCAGATGCTGAAACACGGAGCTGTCACACAGTCAGAATTGCAAATGATGAAACACAAGCCGTTACAGTTAACGATCAAGGCCGACACAGTCAAAAGCGCAATTCACGTGGATGAAACAGCCCATGAATTGCGATGCTGAAACAGCATCAACAGCAATGAAGGAGCTGTTACACCAGCCGTAACAGCAATACCTCGTTCAGCTCCTGTAACAACAATCAGTTGCGTAAGAATAGGACATCCTATTCTGATTTAGAAAGAAGATCTGATTTAGGATAGGATTCAGATATGCTTTGTAATGATTGTATCGAAGGGATTTCCTCTTTAAATTCAGGGGAAATCACCATTCGGGAATCCAAGTTTTGATACATTTAAGCAACTCCAGAGAAGCGGGACGTATCGTATTCTTTCAATTTGTAATGTGACATTTCGACAGATGAATATAAAACTGCTCTGAGCATTCTTCTCTAGCTTTTTGTTCAGGGGAATCTTGTGAGAAGGGAGGGCCCACCTTCA
>SNQJ01S0032218.1:83824-139834 GCA_010110895.2 Picea sitchensis
TACTTTCCTGTGATTTAATTCAGAGCTTCAGTTCATTCAAGCAAGTACAATTAGTATAGATTCCTTTACTACAACACTAAATTGCTTTTGGGATTGAGCATATACTGTGCGTGGCTATCTTTGAAACAAAAGACTTCCCTGGGTTGATAATTTATGTTTCACTTGGTTGTTTAAAATTAATTAAGCAATTATAGTGACCAACAAGCGTTACCCAAGAGGTACAGTCTCTTTCACGCACAGACTTAGCCTAATTGAAGAAGGCAATGAAGAAGCAGGACTCATTGGAAATAATATGTGAGCAGTCTAAGTTCGATACCCAGGAGGAAAGGGAGCGCGTCACTGGATTGGAGCAGAAAGTGGCAGTAGCTTATGCAAATATTCCAACGACCGCGTAGAGGGATGTATTCACAACAGTAGAAAAGATTGATCAGATTGCACAGGAAATCTATCAGTATCAAAAGGAGATCGAGAATATTCGTGAATAGCTTAACCCTACCACTCCACCAGAAGTAAGGGAGAAAATAAAGTGGGAGGCAATAGAGCAGCTGCAGGAGATAGATCAATAGGTTTTTGCAACAACCGACTTGTTCGAGGAAGAAACACAACTGTGGACAAAGTTAGAAGAAGATCAGCAAGTCCAAAGGTGGGAAAAGGAATAAGAGAGGATAAGAGCAGCTATCCAAGACCTTAATGAGAGGTAGAAGACAATGCCTATCACAGAGCACGTCAAAGGCGTACAGGATATGAAGAAATTGTAGGCATAACTCACCACTGCACAAACACATAAGAAGGAGCGTGAGGATCAAAGGGAACCTCTTCAAGAGTGAGTGGAAGAATTCATTGCACATGAAGAGGAAGAAAACACACATATAATAGAGACCCAATCAGAGTGTGAAGGATTAATTATTGATGAAATTGCAGTAGAGATGGTAGACACACTAAAGGAGAAGACTATGGAGGCGCAAAAACAAGCAGCGGAGCACAAGGAAAAGTTCTAGGCGATCATGAGGGACATCGAAGAAGCACATCAAGGTTAGGTGGCTTGGGATGAGACACGTGTCTGTGTTGGGGGCCTATTGGGAGCAGGCCACGGCAGAAAGAAAGACGAGTTTTGGAAAGAAGGCATGCATAAGGAAAGCGACAACTGGAAGGAAAAGAAGCACACGCGCATGCATGGAATACCTAATGACGGTAGGGTTAGGGGTTTTGTAATGGATTGTAATGGATAAAGAGGTAGAATTATATAAATATAGATATCTAGTCAAGTCGTAGGAGATAGAGAGGTTGGAGACTAGTCGGTATTATAGAGAGCTGAATTATATGTAATATTTTGATGTATGACCTACTTTTGTAATTTGTTGAGCTAGAGAGGTGAGGGGAGGGTATATATTTAGGGTTAGATTGCAGGCTGAAGAGACTGGTGCGATCTAGTATGACTCATAACAGATCTCGACCCGATAGAGGAGAATTGTAAAGCGCACGACACTGTAATGACAGAATGGCAATAATAAAAGAGCTGAGAGCCAAATCTTTGCGGACGTAGCCGAGGAGGGGGTGAACCATGGTAACATCTGTGTTGTGTGATTGAATGCATGTATTTCTTTATGGTCTTGGTAAATATAGATGCACTAAAGGAATGAGTCATTATATTTTCTGCATAAATTGTAATAATAGTGTACTACATTAATAAGTTACAATAACACTCTCATTACACAATTATCAGATCTCTCACTCAATCCAAGGTTGTAAACACATGAGTATTACAACCACCCATTAAGAATATCTCAGGTGAGACGGCGCAATGCACCCTGTGTGTTGCGTTGCCTTATGGTTTACGAGGAGGGAAGATATTTTTAGAGTCTTTGTTGGAAACATGAACATACATGAACCTTGGGTCAAATAACTCAAAAAAGATATAAGACAGAAGTGAAGCCAACAAGTTTGGTGACAACCTCAATATAGAATTGGCATTCTACATTGGCATTCTAATGGAATTCTATTGGCATTTGTAATATCCCTAGGCCGAACCCAATTGTAATGTAAATGGAAATGTACTTAAGCTGGTGAGTTGTTTGATATCATTTTGTATGCACATTTCATGGCATAGTGCGTACTTGTACTGCGTAGTAAAATGATGAAGTGTGCACATTCTTGGATATCGCGCGCAACAACTTGAGTGCACACGATATTGAGGCCCGGGAGCCTTTTTCGTATATTGTTGGGTATGTGTTATATTCTAAGGCATGAGTAGTAGTGTCTAGGACTGCATCGGGACCGCATTTTTCGGGACCACATTATATTTAGGTGGTTTTTCGGCACATGGTTTCTTTTCCGATGGTTTTCTATTTTCGGTTAAGGAATTAGGGTTTTGGAATAATCCAGGTCATTGGGTTAGGGTTTTGGATGCCGCTGGCTCCTATATATATTTTGTATTGTAAACATTGTAACATGATGAATAATATAAAATATGCTGGTTTTCCCGGTTTGGGTTTCGAGAGGAAGAAACTCTGTGTAATGTTTGTATTTGCCATTGTATCTTTTCTGTTCCTTTATTGAATATCTGTTTGCAGTAGATATTGTACAGGGTTAGAATTTACATATATGTTGCATTTTATAGGCTAGTGAGCCAGTTATTATAAGCTAGGATGCTTATGTGTTGACTAGCCCGAAGATCCTAGATGTTAAAGGCCAATGCACCTATTTTTGTATATCTCTCATAATTAATATAAAATGCATTGTTTTTCATAGACCAACCACGATAAAATAGATGGGGGACTAAATTCCACTAGTTAGGGAAAGGGAGGGGCCTAAAATGTAAAGAAAAGGGGCTAATCTAGGGAGCTTAAGTCAAAAAGGAATATTATATTAATATTTCTTAAATCATAAAGTATGGATAATTATTTTATCCTAAGTTATAAAGTTCGGGATAAGTAGGCCAAAGTAGCTCCCAACATGGCAAGTGTCAAGTTGAGGACATGCATACATATTGTTGGGACTTAGTTCATTTTCCCATATTTTCCATCATTCTTCCCATCATTCCTTCCATCATTCAGTCATCCAGTCAATCATCCATGAGCATACACACACCCATTGAGCTATCTTTCATATCTTCATGACTGTACCTGAACCTATATCCATATCCATTCCCTGTTCATGTAGATGGTTAGCTTGGGAGCTCGATTGAAGAAGCGACTTGTCAGGCCCATGGGATATTGAAGAGGCAGTTTTTCAGGCCTGTGAGAAATTCTCTCGGTGAGAGAATTGTTGGAAATTGATTTCCTGAAGTTGCTAAACTGCAGTTACAGTGCTTTGAGACTTCCTATCTGGCCTATTGATGAAGCCCGGAAAGGAAGTGGGGCAGTCGAAGGACTGTTGAGAAGAGAAGGGGAACACTTCCTGGGTGGGACATGCATGTGGGGAATGAGGGACTGTAGGTTGTTAGTTTGAGTTGGCACCTGAGACAGAGTCTTTCCTATTGTCTATGAGCCTTTATCCTCGTTAGGAATCCCTTTACTCGGGTGGAGTTTAGTCCCAGCTCGGGGGTAACTCACTGTTGAGAGTGATGAACAGTGTGGTCTAAGGCTGGGAGCTTCGTGGAAGGTCTACACACATTTGGTAACATTCTTACCAAGATAACTGCCAATTGTGTGATAAATTTACATGTTGCATTGTTATTTACATGCTTATTTTTATGGGTTATCATATGTGTGGTTATAACTGTGTTTATTTTTATGAGTATTTCCTATATATGCTGCATGTATATGTTTACTTTTATTTCAGTGTGAATCCATGCATTTACATATGTATTTGGTTGTTTACATTTTATATATATGTTTCCGCAAGAGTTCTGTGTGTATATATTTTAATTGCATGCATTTCGAAAAAAAAATGTGGCATAGCTCAGTTGGATTTTGGGTATGTTACAATATGTTCCGCAGAGAGAACAAAATATTTATCTAGCGTAGTGTGGCCCGGCATGGATGGACGGGGACGTTACAATATTGGTGACAGCCTCAATATAGAATTAGCATTCTAATGGAATTTCTACCTTCTAAGATACTCAACCAATATCATGTTAAGATGGTTACAATTTTTTCAAACACGTAGACAAACAATGCAGTATTACTTTAACCTGTTCACATGGATTAGGATTTGAATTCCAATTCTATATCTAGAGGAGGTTCTTATTATCAATTTTAATTCAAGTTCATTATTTTTTTTTTCATTTTGAAGTTTCCTTGTTTGAAAGTAGTTCAATTGACCAAGCCTTTCTACATGCCTTTGCTATTGATCACAAAGTTCCAAGGCACCCTAAATTTCAACCCTCTCAAATAATTAACTCTCCTACAATCATTAACCTTCAGAAAAGTCCTACTAGCCCAAGACCTTATCCTTTTTGTCCTCAAAAACCTAAATTTCCCAACCTTTCCTCCCATATCCCAAACCAATATTGTCATTTCCATCAAACACACATCCACTTTTCCATATATTTCCATGTCCTCAAACATGAGGATGCACCTTGAGAATTATTTATTAATCAATCTTAATTAAAATCTAAATACCCACTCACAAATCCCTCCCCTCCAACACAACATATCCACCCGTCCTTCTTACCTAGGAAAAACACCAGTTAATCGTATTCGAAAATGTAAATAAAAATAATCTCATCTCGTGTGACTTTGTGTAGTGTCTACAGCTTCCCACAAGCCCCGATACCTATCCATATAATCTCCATTTGGTACAATAACACGATCCTTGGTTGCTAATTAAATAGTATGCACCATCTCCTTTGTCATTGTTCCCTTCAAGGACATCATCAATTGCAATATAACTCCACTTGATTGTTAAGACATGATCCTTTGTCGCATATAGCAACAATAATGAACACCTATATATAATACTCACCATAATACCTATACTCTCTACAAAGACAATAAAGCCTATAAATTAGCCATTGCTAGTGATTTCATTTCTCAACCTAGTGTAGTTCAACAATTCATCCTCCATAAATTTCTTTCCCTACATGCTATCCCTCCCATTGCTATCTCACAACTACTCTTATCCATTCCCGAGCCCCCTACTATACCCTAGGGTTTCTCATTTAGTTTCAAAACCTCCTCCTTCTTCTCAAAATTATAATCAACCTCTTCTATTCATCCATTCCAATACATTTGGTTCCCTCATCAAAATGCTTTCAATAGGCCCAAAACAACTAGCCACGACCTTTTATCCAAAATCTCTCCATCTTTCCTATACGACATTGGAACCTCCTTTTGTATCTTGGATTGGGTTTCACAGTGTCAAAATGCTTTCAATAGGCCCAAAACAACTAGCCACGACCTATTATCCAAAATCTCTCCATCTTTCCTATACGACATTGGAACCTCCTTTTGTATCTTGGATTGGGTTTCACAGTGTCTACCACAGTTGTTTGAATTATGATATGGATAAACACCTACTTAATTATACATGGAAGCAAAAGCTCCAACTTGGCCCTTCTCAAGCCTTAACATGCATCCAACAACTTTATTTTTTCCAACTCTATATCTATATATTATTAGGCTCTTGCTTAACATCTCTTGTCTTCCATCTCTAGGTATCTACATATATTTAGATATTGACACTATCCTTAGTTCTCTTGGTTCGAATACCATCTCTTGGTTCTAATACCATTAGACAACTCATTTTCAGGTTTTAG
Source organism: Picea sitchensis (assembly GCA_010110895.2). Lineage (NCBI taxonomy): Eukaryota > Viridiplantae > Streptophyta > Pinopsida > Pinales > Pinaceae > Picea > Picea sitchensis. Next base: position 89,523 of record SNQJ01S0032218.1, read on the forward strand.
GAAACAAATATTCAAGAATTCTCAATATTCATAACATTCATGCCTCCTCATTTTTTTCTCCATCTCTACGAAAACTGGAGTCAGTTCTAGAACTTATAGGAAACACTTTGTGTCGTTTCATTCTTAATATGGAAGGGGAAACACTTTGTGTCGTTTCATTCTTAATATGGAAGGAGAGAGGGGATTCTTTCAATCTAAATTGAGACGAACCAATGTAGATATCCAAGTAAACATCCCCAAGGGGTTCACACCTCTCATCCTAGTAATCTCTAGCATAATCATACAATAATAGTGTTAAAATGCACCTCGAATATATATCAATGAATTATGCCTTAATGAATTATGTCGGTTGTCTCATTACCACAATTCAAAACGCTGCTTAGCTGGAGTGAAAGCAACCAATTGAGATAAAAAAATGTCGACTGTGTCATAACCTTCATTGAAGAGCTGCAAAGCTCCTGTGGAAACAACCAATAGAGAAATGAAACAAATCCCTGCAAACAATGGATTCAGATTTTATGAGACACTTGTCTCCCTCCTGTCGACTAGCAGTGCTGCAAATTTGTAGCGTCAGAGTTCATATTTTGTTTCWWYCATTTCTTGCACTTTGTGAAACATTTAGACAGGGCAATGCTACCTCCTGCATCAAGGCCACGCGCGCGAAAGAGCGCTTGTCGTGGTTGTACAGCGTTCAGATCAACACATTGGTTGTCAATTATGGAGGCAAAGGAGCAAATGGTGGAAGTTAATGAAGCAAGTGGCGGATCAATAGAGGTTCAAATATCACCTCAGTCCTTCGCGTGTAGGTTTGAATGATGAGCGACCTGTAGGTCAACAACAGAAAGAGCGTGGGAATACGAATGGGTTTTGTACAACAACCCAACATCATGTATACGCATAAAGGTGGGTCAGATGTTTATTCTTCACTTTGAACTATGCCTATGCGAATTTTCATAAAGAATTTTTTATGAAAATTATAAATCTTTAATCTTCATAACTTTTCTCACCATTTGTTTAATGAACTCTTTTTTTTTTTTTTTAATTTTTATTAGGGGGTAATCTTCAACCTATTCCATAGATAAAATTTTAAGTATTTTACAACATTTTTTACAAATTAGGAAAAAAATTATTTGTATCATTAGAGAATTACAATCACCATAACTTAATTAGTATAAGCATCTCAATCTTCTATACTAATTCATGCCTCAAAGTGAGAGTTGATTTGACTAACAAAACCATAATACACATACATGAATTGCTAGCAAAACCCACAACACTATATTAATAATTCCATATATGTTTAAGAAGAGAGATTGTTTGTTTTAACTCATGCTAAACTAGCTTTGAGAACAAAGACACTCTAAAGATCAAACTTAATCATACCATAGTCAATAAAACATAACTCTTTTTAGCCTATTGATCACTCATGACAATTTGCACTGGAGCCATTTCATATGCATGTGAGGGGTCATTTCTTCACTAACTCGGGACCCAAGTACAAGGGTACATTTTGTTTCACTCTCAACAACCCCCCTTTAAGTTTTAATCAAAACATAGGTCCTCCTTTTTCTCTTTCTTTTTCGAATTATATTGGATTTATATTGATCTTCCTTGTCTTGTAGCCTACTTTTTTTCCATTCTTTTGAAATGAATAAGTTACATGAGCCTCCATGTTTCATTTTTGTGATTATAACTCAGTCTCATTCCTTTTGACTCGAGTTGGTGTTTTCATTTAATAGGTTTTTAAGTAGCAAGTACTTTTTGAATTTTTCTACGATTTCCCAAATCAAGCCCATTTCCTCAACTTTTTATTTTTTCGTAGATTGATTTCCCTTTCTTTTTTTATTAAAGTTTTTTTTTCTACCTTTGAACCCAATTCTTTTTGTTAGAACTCTTGAAATGATCTTTTCTTTCTTATTTCTCTTGTTTCTAACATTTCCTCCCAAACCTCAAAATCAGGCTCGATTCCCAAATCTATCCCATCCCTTCCTTTTGATTTTCGAACTTCTTCCCAATTTTCCAATCGGGCACCATTCTTCTTATCTTTGAACTTGTTTTCCCTTAATTTTTTAATGAGGCCTAACTTCAAAATTGGGCCCTAACCTCACTTCCCTTTACAAATCCTTGTCCTAATTTGGAGATTAGTGGTGATTTTTGAATTAGGCCCTCCTATAAACATTTGAACTATTCAAACTTTTGGTTTTTGTTTAGACATTTTTTTGTTATTATACCTCCTCTTTAAACTTTAGGTTGAACACTTTAAGGGCCAATTCTCCAATCAGATCAATTTCCAAATCAAGCCCTCCCATCATCAAAGATCTTATAGTCCTGGTATAATTTGACGGTCGGGCTCGATATTGAAATTGATCCTTCCCCATCAAACATTAGCAAGAACGGGTTCCAATTTTTCAATCAAGCCCCAATTTTCAAATCGACCTCCCTTGCCACTAAATTTTGTTCACTTCTTTTACTTTCTCGAGCCTGCATGTAATCTTCAAACTCTTGAACCTGAAAAAGAGGTCTTACTTTCGAAAAAAAATTAGAGTTTGATTGTAATTGACCATATTTTATAAATCAAGACTCATTTCCACTGAATGCTCAATATGCATCATGATTTCCTAGTTGGTCAAAACCTTTGAATGAGGCCTCCTCCCGATGAACTCTAGTTATGGTTCCATGATCAAGTCCAATGCCAAAATCATTTCGTCCTTCTCTAAAAGATAGTGAGAAGAGATCTAGATCATTAAGTTGGCCACAATTCTCAGCTCAATCCCTTTGCTTTAAAATTTTTCACACACATAGAATTGTAAAAGTTTAGATTGGATTTTATAATGCATACATGTCACTTGTGAATTAATTCACTCTTAAAGAATGGTTTGTCTTGGCCCAATTTGATGGCACCATAACTCGAACCACCACCTTTCAAACTTATAAATAACAACAAGATTGTCATTTGGTGCATCAAATTGGAATTTCGAAGTCCAACATAAAATTTTGTTTGTTCAAATAATCGATTCATTGAACTCGTGATTGGTTTTCCCCTTATACTGCTTGAAACTATAAATGAATCCATGAGTGGTACAACAAAAAATAGTCAACTATCCATTAACATCTCTAACCAGGTACTCAATTTGGAAATGATCTTGTTCACTTAGTATATTATGCTTTTAAAATGAGATAGCTAGATGCATTCTATTTTTTTATCTTGTTGTAAGATCTATATTGGATCCCAATTTTTATTTAGTTTAAAATATCAATTAGTGATTGCATGAAACTCAGTGGATTTATTTTTACCACCTTAAAAAGAAATTGATGTCTACATGGACCACTTGCATGAGTTATGAACTTATTAAGCCTCGGAATTGATTTTGAGAAAACATGGGATGAAACTGTAAATCTTAGCTAAAATTTGAAGCTTTGTGTCTACTTCAATAAAAACCACCTTACGTTAGGGTCAATATCATCATCCTTAAATAGTAGTTTTCATTTTTTATTTTTGTAAGGAATTCACGCATTCAATTAATTCAATTTTTTGAGTTAAACCAAGCATGCCCTATTTCTATGTCATGCTTGTTAGCACTCTCTAAATTTCCTAGAGGTTGAAAAAGAAGGAATCCACAAAGGTAACTTTATCCAACCGCTTTTAAAGCTGAGATCTAGCCCTTCCAGCTTTAGAGAGGGATCTCTCTATATGATTTAGCTTTGTTTTTAATTTAGATGTTAGGCTAGGTAAATGAATACGTAGGTTTTGTTGTAAAAGTGTTTTTTGAATTGGTTGAGACAGTCTACACATCCATTGGGCTATGGGGTCTGTGTTAAAATAAACATGAGATACAAACCAGAAACGTAAAGGAATACTTCCACAGGGCGAGATAATATACTCACTGGATCTTTAATAGCTTAAATGATGGATAGAAGAAAACATGAGAAAGATAAATTCAACTAAGAAGCAGTTAAAAATTTCTTAATTGAAAACATCATAAGAATAAACAGTGATCTTGCTAAAGTCGGAAATAGGGTATCTAAGATAAATTCTGCAACATACGTTACTTTTAAAGATTAGTTTTAGAAACAATATGATCACAAAGCAAGAATAACATTCAAGTTAGAGAATAAGCGTCGCGATTGAATACATGCAAGAATACTGTAAAAGTGCCTCATTTTATTAATGGAAGATCTCTTGAAAAATTTACAGTTCTGATAGCGTCGGTGTAGATCCAACAACTTAATGCCGAAAGGTGAAGTATTTATAATTAAATTACAAGCGTTCCTATCATAGCGTCGAGGACGTGCTCATTACCCCAGTCTAGCTAATTTAGTAATCCATAGCGCCGTTGGGCACAACTACATGCTGAGTGCAGGGTGAGCCATTGGCGAGGTTCTGTGCAACCTGTTGCTTGGTGGGCAATTATTTGGACTGGACAACTCATCACCGCTGTCGAGTAGATCCGCGAGAGTTCCTCCCATCTGAGATGACCCCAGAACACGATTGCTGAGCAATCTCAGATACACTTCATCACTTTTAAAGATTAGTTTCAGAAAACAATATGATCACAAAGCAAGAATAACATTCAAGTTAGGGAATAAACGTCACCAGTGAATACACGCAAGAATCCTGTAAAAGTGCCTCATTTTATTAATGGAAGATCTCTTCAAAAATTTTACAGTCTGATAGCGTCAGGGTGTAAAGATCAACAACCCCCAATACTTCGAAAGGTGAAGTATTTATAATTCAAATTACAAACGTTCCTATCATAACTGATCAGGACGTGCTCATTCTATTTTTAGTCTAACTAATTTAAGTAATCAAAACTGCTTGATGACTTGGTACAACTACATGCGGAATTTCTGGGGTAGGCCATTGGCGAGGTTCCTGCGCAACCTCTTATGACTGGACAGGTGACTGGACCTGGACAACTCATCTGCTAATCGAGTAGATCACAGAGTTCCTCCCATCTGAGATGACTAGGCACAGTTACTTTGAGCAATCTCCGATACACTTCATCCATTTCCGTATATTTGGAGAATGTGGGCTTAGTGAGGAATATGTATCGAATCTCATGTTGGATACTTATGTCCAACTGAAGAGCGTCCAAGAATGATTTGCCGGTGATACTCCCTTGTATGCTAGCAAACTTTGAACTGTCCTTAGACACTTCAGACAGTCTCTTTTTGTAATCTGGGAGTGTCATCAGTTTATCATTAATAACCTTCAGATCGGGGAGACCCTTCTTCTAGAGAGCCTCGATCTTGCTGAAGAATTTATGTACCCCCTGATCCATTACCTGAACCTTTTCTTCCAGCTGAAGCATGAGACTTCTCTTGGTCAAAACTCTTTTGACCTCAAGGATGGTCTCTGTTCTGTCTTCTATCTTCAGCTCTTCTAGCTCTTCTCTGGTCTTGGAATTGAGGAATTTGATGATATAATTTGCCTGAGTTGGTCTATCTCCAAATTCTACTCTGATCTTATCAATAGCTTGTTTACTCCTCTAGACCAACTCGTTCTGCTCAAACATGATTTGGATCATGGGCCAGATCTCATTTATGGACTTGGTGATGTATGTCCATACATTTTCTTTGACCTCAGCCAAAGTCTTCCTTGCCATTGTTTTCTTTTGAAGCTGTTGTAACTCCTTCCTGAGATGCTCAGTTACTTGCTTTTCTTTGGAAAGACTAGTTTGGAAGGAAGTCTTGAGTCCCTGGAGGTTCTCAACTTCCTTTTTAAGCCTGCTAATCTCTGTCTCTTACAGGTTCATCTTTTCCATGGATTTGGCGAGGTCTATTGTTCCCTCTGGTGGTGTCACTGGTGTTGCAGATGGAATTGTTGTTACTACTGTTGTTCTTAATCTTGCAATTGGGATATCACTCAATGGAATGGCTTCCATAGACTTCAGCTGCTCTTTCTCCTATAGCAGTTTCTCCATATCTGCTTCCATTTCTTTGAGCTGGGCGTTCTGCTCCATGAGAAGCTTAAGAATTTTGTCCTTCTCGCCTTCTTTCTCTGCTATCTCCTTCGCCTGTGACTCTTCTGTAGGCGAGAGTTTTAGATGTATCCTCAAGGAGGCGATGTCTGCATTTTTCTTCTTTATCATCTCTTCTGCAACTTTGATGTTCGTAGGATCATAACCGATCTTGAGGACCAGCTCCTCCAAAGTCTTAATTCTGTTGTCCTTTGCAAAGGATGATATTTTTTCCATCTTGAGCTGCGTTTGAGCATTATTGAGCGACACCTGAAATTTGGCTGCTGAAGCAGAAGCATGTGCCAATGTGTGGAATACCATCTCACCTGTCTGTTTGTGCAGATCCATCTGATCTGCTGGGTGCACGTCCTTTGCCTGGAATTTGAAGGTGGCCCTCTTATAGTCCGAGATCACCTTGGGATCCAGAACCTGCGCTTGGAGGAAGGCCATGTGCATCCTGCCCTTTTCTGTGTCGAATGAAGACAACAGTATATGTTGTGCAGTCGATGTTTGTTTCCGAAACTGAGCATAAGTACTACTGGTAAGGGTTTGATTCTTCTTCTTGATCAGCTCGTACTTCTCGAAGATGCTCAATTTGGGCCCAGTCTTGCCTGGCTGAGTGTCCAGGGGAGAGTCTGTGGATTTCTTCAGTACTGCTGTGGTGATTTCCTTATAAAGGATCGAACCGAAGGGTGGAATGATAGTATTAATCACGGTGGTAGGCTGGACTTGTAATTCTCTAGTTGGACCGGGAATTATGGTTGTCTTGGGATTTTTAGTATGCAACTAGAACTCTTCGGACGACACCTCCGTGACAGGTGGAGATGATTCTTGTCGAAGCCTTTTTTCCTTAGGGACCTATGGTGTAGTCGTTGGTGTCACAGTGGTCGGGGGAACCTGTTGTTCCACTTCGACCAAGGTATCAGGCACCCACACCGTCTGATTAGCAAATTTTTCGATCTCGGGCTTGGACTCATGAACATACAGAATGTTTTTATTTTTCACCCACATTTCTGAAATGATCCCGCATGGATCATAGTGCCATGGAAAACTCATAAAGAATTTCATTTCTTTCAACATTTTGTCAGCTTCTTCCCCGGCGCCTCGACTGCTGCAGATGAAAGAGCCAATCTGCCCCTTGATTCTCAGTTGCTGCTTTTTCTTCAGGGAAACAAAATGAATGTCATATGAATTCATGATCTGCCTTATATACTCTAACGCAAAGATTCTTACCGACACATAATTTGGCAGCTTGTAGGGTGCCAATTCGCACCCAAAAACTCTGATCTCGGTGTGGTTTTGATACAGGTACCAGTTCCCTGTCTTTGCGTTGTCCGAGAGATGTAGAATTCTCTGGACCTCATTGTTTATTCGTGGCTCGGGCATGCCACTCAACATGCTTACCACAGGGTGGTAGAAAAAATCGATGAATGCCTTGAAGCTATACTCCGTGGAGTTATGCTTCAACAAAGATGTCCACAGTGTGACTAGCTGAGGCCTTCCATCTGCGTCCATTTTCTGCATAGAAAAACTGAATTTATTTGCCTGATAGAAAACAAACATGTAGGCCAATATGGATGAATATCTGAACATGCCTTCCGTGCCAAAATTCATGAACTGTTCGTGAATATTGTTGGCCAAGAAGGTACTGAAATCAAACTGTGTGGTGGGTTTTTCATCTATGGAGAAAATGGATAGAAAACCCAGAATGGGCTCATCTACCCACTGGTCGGAAAAGTACCCTAACAGAGCACAGAGGGAGGAAATGATCTGATTTCCCTTGGTGGAGAACATGGACGATGGGTAAGGGGGATTTGTGGAAGGGAGTTGAGTGGAGGTGGGAAGGAACAACTTGAATATTTCATCTCTATGGGGAAAAGTCATCTTTTGATACAGCTCGGTAAGGATTTCTAGGCTGAAAGGAGAAGCAGAATCAGCACGGGGGATTTGCATCATTTGATCTATGTCTTTAGGCGTGATTAAGAATAGGGCGTCTCTGGATGAGGAGACTATGGCCCTCTGGTCAGGAATATAATGAGGTTGGCATTTAAGGGCGAATTCGGGAAAGTGGTGGATCTGGGGAAAAAGGTACAGGGGCAAATTGGACTCCCATAGTCCAATTTCATTGCTCTGCTCCAGGAACACCTCCCGGAGCCATAACTGGAGGTCCAAAAAATCAAATTCACACTTGGTATCAGCAATCAATCTGTCTTTATCGACCAATGGGATTTTGTCCAGGTCGACAGGAGGAGGAAGAAAATGATTCTCTTCTCCTTCCGCTGGTCTTGGCTTTGGCGCCATCTCTGCAACAATACCTACAATAAACACGATGTTAGTGGGGTCGACTGACTGTGGATGAAGGTGACAGAAATCCAATGGAGGAGTGAGAGGTAGATTTTCTGGTGCGATGGAAGAATAGTGAATGGAGGGGGAAAACGATAGTTTTATTTAAAACTTGGGTCAGTTTGGCGCGGGAGACAGGTCAACAGGATAACGGATATGTTATCCGGTAATAAATGGACAATGGGCCACTTGGGGGTGATATGACAGGTGACGGTGGCCAAAACATACGGACATGTGACATGGCTGCTAGGGATTGGAGGTGATAGTCGCGATAAGGGGCTAGTCATGAGTGAAAAGGGTAATGGACTGACAGCAGGGACTGACAACAGTTATGGGATGGGACACAACTCGGGAACAAGTGGACTCAGTGGGGTATGAAACGCATGAGTGACGGGGGATGTCAAATAGCATGTGCTGACGGGACTTCGGAACCAATAAAATTGGGCCACGTATGACAAGGGGCCTGCTGGAGGGAGATAACCATTCCGGACCCCCCCCTTTGGTTAAAAGTAGAACATCAGGGGGGGTCCGAAATTCATTGTGATCCATTGATCTGCGCACTTGTTTCCTGGCCGCAGATCTTAGCGCGCTCTTTAATACTCATTCCGGACCCCCCCCTCCATTAAAGGCAGAACGGACGGGGGGGTCTGGATCCATTGTGGACCGTTGATTTAAGCGCCCTTCCCTGGGCCGTCTAGATGTGCGCCAATGTTATTACTGATTCGGACCCCCCCCTTTTAGTTAAAAGAAAAACGGTCAGGGGGGTCCAGAATCCTCTGTGAACTGTAGATCTGAGCGTCGTGATCGGAACCGTTGATACATGCAGGAAAAATAAATCATGAGCGAAGAACACATGGACTGGGAAAACTTAGGATAAAAGCGTTTTTATGGGTTTTTCCCAAACTTTCAAATAACACCACCAAGGGACTTCGACCAAGCCATCTTTTAAGCATTTGAGACATGGTGCAAACATTACACCGAGTTGGTTTTATTGGAATGGAACAATAAAGAAACTAACCTACATTCTAACCTATCTTCCTATGACAGTTAACCCAGATTAAACAGTTGGGTTAAGAAATTACTCTACCTAGGGGCTATCTGACCAGGATTAGACAGTCTGGCTAGGTTTATTCACTAATCTAACCTAGACACTTTGGCTAAGATTAAACTGTTTAGTCAAATCATTCACTACCCTATAAACATCAAATTTAAAATGTACTTGGCCATGCTTTAAAGGTATGGCCAAGTTACTATTATTGCATGGGGCTTTTATTTCAATTCTTTTATGCCCTCTTTTTCTTTCTTTTCTTTTTCTTTTTCTTTTTCTTTTTTTTTCTTTTCTTTTTTCTTTTCTCAAATTATTTGCAGAATGAAAAATCATTTGTCAACAAAAATACTAGAGACAGATAATATCCAAGTCATTAGTTGATTCCCATAATTTATGGGGTGATAACAGTGCTAACACATGATAATTTATATATGGCTATGAAAGGATGTCATAAGGGGAGGAAGGTGTGCAAGATAAATCAATAGTAGGATAAGCAAAGGATTCAATTGAGATTATAGAATATATTAAAGAAGCAACACCAATCCACAACAATACCCCCACAACAATAGAGTCATCAATTAAAAATAAGAAGAAATCTATGAAGGGAAAGTAACCAAACATGAAATCCCAAGGTATTAAATATGTTCAACTACCCATTTACATAAACTTCTTACACAACTTAAATTGATGGGGCCAACACATACAATGAATTGTTCCATTTAATCCAAGATAGGAAAGGAATCATGGATGATAAGAACTTGAATGGAAGACAGGAAGAAATCACCATAGCAAAAAAATTGAATAAATCCTTCATACACAATGAAACAACCAAATCTCCAATATTTCCCTATGTAGTAGTGATCACATATCTAATATAACATACATAAGTTAGCACCAGGAGGATTTTGAATGACCAGAGAAAGTGTGTTGGATCATTCACATCAACAAACTGTGAAGCTTACTATAAGATGTTAAAGTTTGAAATCTACTTCCCCAACGAGTGGCTAACATATTTTGTTTGTGACCATTAACTCCGTGATATCCTTGTTGATTGGTATGGGGAAGGGTGGTTGGTATGGGGAAGGGTGGACTTTCACATCTATAAGTTGTAAGAATTTTCCCACCAAACACCTCAATTTAGGATATACATGGAAAACCCAATTCGTAAAAAAGATATACGAACATAAAAATATAACTTATATCAGTACAGGTTGGGTTCCAATGATGTATGAGATAATTGAGTGACAAAAAGTTTTCAAATGGGTTGTTTTCCTATCCAAATCACTAGAAAAAAAAATAATAAAGGCTCAATTAGATGCATTCTCAAGAACCCCAAATTTTTACACGTATCGCTACTTGTTGTATGTGATTTTTCCTACCAACACATTCATAGGGTCAGGGTGGTATTGGTCCCCAAAGAATCCCCCTGTTCATGTCTATTTCAAAGACTTATGGAAGAACATGTACACATTTCAGTTTTCTCTTATCTATGATGGATTCCTAGTAACATAATTTGAGCTCATATTTTTTAAAACCTACCTAAGGATATCTCCTGAGGATATAAAAGTGTTGAAATAATTTGGGATTAGTACCTGGATGAATACTCCCCTTATATCATGATATCTGGTGTTACATAGACAAATCATATGTTGAATCCATTTTATGTTCAAAACAGGTTACTCATTTAAGAAATAGGATATCAAAATTCTCTACATCATTGTAATGCATGCCTAGGAGACTAGACTTCTCTTAATAATTTTAATGCATGCCCAAAATTCTCTATGTAATTTATGTTCATTCCTAATCATCCATCAAAATAAATTATGTACAACTTATCTATTGTATGTAACCATGTACGAACTAATAAATTTTACTTGGGCTAGAATGGAAGGAGAAAAGGTTTCTAAATATCATTTTAAACTGGAAAGAACTTGAATGCATTATCCCATTGGGATTATTGAAAAAAATAGAGTCGATATTGTGATATCCTTATCCTTCCCCTACCAACATGAGGAGAATGAATATGAAAAACCTTTTAAAATAGAATTAACTTATGAAAAGGTTTTAAATAATTTGCAAGCTATTACTGATAAAAAAAAGAACAAGAAAGAAAGAAGAAGCTAAAAAGGTCATTGCTAAAAGACAATCCCTTCAAGATAAAAGAAATGAATAGGAAAAGATAGGACAAGAAACATTAAATAGATCCAAATAAAAATTTGAGGCCAAAAGAAAAGAGGAAGCGCAGAGGAAAAATGCTAAGAAAGGTGAACTGGAAAATAAAAAGTAAGTCAATACTAAAGCCAAATATGACTTGTTAGCAAAGAAGTAATAATATAAAATGATATCTAAATAAGATGAAAAGGCCAAGAAAAGAGAAGAAGCAGAGAAAAAACACAAACATAATGTGGAGAATGAGAAGTTGAAAGCTAAGGATGAAGCTGAAAAACTAAAGCTATAGTAGTTAGCTAAAAAATAAGTTGAAGAAAAAGATAAAGAGAAGAAGAGAATAGAAGAATATCTGATGAAGAAAAAACAAAATGATCCTAGAACATAATAGACAAGTTTGGAAGGGGAAGAATTGGCATTGTATAACTGAAAATGAGGATAATATGGAGCAATACAATTCTTAACCTATCTAAGAAGTGTTAACTACTCAAAAAATTTACAATACCTTTGGTCCACACATAACTATAGGATGTGATGACCCTATTTCATCACCATTAGACGAAGTTTCCAATCTAGAATTTTTTTATATTTGAGAAGCAATGAAAGCAAGTGATAAGGCACAAGAATAAAATAAGGGGAATCATCTTGGATTCTGAAGTGGTGCTCACTACTAAGACTGAGACTATGGTGATGGATACAAGAAAGTTGATTTTTTCTTCCTCTGCTTCTGTTGGTTTAGCTATTTCACAAGATAATGTTCATAAAGTCATTGATATAGATAATAATATGAAGGAATATGAAAGAAAGGTAACCTTGTTGGAAAACCAAGTTATCTATTACAAATCTAGAAAGTATCAAACTTCATATTTTATTGACTATGCATTCAAGGTGCAAAATGAATTGAATAATGTATAGAGAGACTTCTATGATAGAAAAAAATATGTGTATAGAATTCAAGTGTACAAAGTTGCCTATCAACAAGCTCAATTATAGTTCGATAAAGTGAGGGAATGGTCGTCCTCCCTAAAAAAACTCCCTACAAAGATTCCTTTATTCATTCCTAAATACCTTGAAGAGTGTATTTTGTTATAAGATACTAAAAGTAGTCATCTCATGATTTTCTCAAGGGAATTAAACATGAGGTAACATACCCTCCTATATTATGACTGGTTATAGAGAACGTGGAAAACAGTTTCCATTTTCCATCTTTTGGACTGAAAGACAATTTCTTTCCATGGGTACAACTATCTAAGGACCTATATGATTATATTAGTACTAGTAGAAACTATATCAAGTATCTCCCTTAAATTAATGAAGTGGTCATCTAGAAGCTTATTAAGGCTCCTACTAAGGATATAACATTGATACAAAAAGATCTACATAAGATGGAGAAATTTTAAAGATAACGAAGGAAGGTATTACAACATATTAAAACCCTTTTAAACAATACAATTTCCCCTAGGAAGATGCATTAGTCATGGATTACAATGTGATTGAGGATATGAAGAAAACAAAATATATATTTTTTAATTTTTGACATCTACAATAGTCCTATTCCAATATACCTTATTTTGCAAACTTTCATGACATATCTAGATGTACCTTAAAATTAAATGGAAAATATTGAATCAAAACACAACCCCGCTCTAGTAAAACCAAACTTTAAGACAAAACAAAAAGATTCTATGAATGATGCTATAACAGGTAATCAATGCAAGGCTCAAACCCCATTGTTTCTACTGACCTTGGATATTTTCAACCATAATGTGCATAATTATTTGGTTGATGTAGGACAATCCTCAAATGTAATTCCTTTCATGGTATGTGTAAAGATAAATGCTACATGAACCAAGTGTGCAACTCAAATTATCTATCTAGATAGGTTAGTTGTTAAAGTTATTGGGGATACTAAATACATTTTCATTAAGATATATTATAACCCAAAGGTATACAAAATTATATACATTATTGTTGTTGATATTCCTAAATCTTATGGTCTTTTTTTTTGTAGGGGTTGGTCTAAAATGTTGCAAGGATATTTTTCCACATATTGGTCTCATCTATCGTTACCATGGAATGGAACAAAAAACCAAATCCATGTTGATCAAGAGGCTCATATGATGCATAGAGTCACATAAATGAAAGGAGCTGGTGGATAAATACAATTTACACATTCAATTCTAGGAAATTCTTTTCTTGAAAATGAAATTGGAAATTAGATGATAGAAGAATCACTATTGGAATTCAACAAATATTCTGAACTTATTCATTGCACTTGGGTTTATGAAAATGATAATTGTATCATAGTAAATGTAGAATGTAGTATTTTAACTCGTTAGAATAATGACATTTGAAATTTATTCCTTTATGGTTCTAAATCATAGGAAGGTGTGGGATCTCATTATATATTGATATTGATTAATCCATGAGAAAAAAGTGTGACCTTATATTTTATAGGCTCAAATTTGAATGAACCATCAATATTATAGAGTATGAGGCTTTACTTCAAGGCCTAATAAAATAAATCGGTTTAAAGGTGAAATCCTTAGAAGTTTTTGGTGATTTAGAGATAATTGTAATGAAGGAAAAAACAAATCCATTCACTTCTTCTCACCTCATTTAAAATTTTTGCATCTTAAGGTATGTAAGTTAATTAATGAATTTCACACTTTTAACATTAATTATAGTCCCTCGTATTAGAATGTAGTTAATGATATCATGCCTAATGTTTCTTCTAAATTGACTTTGATAAATGATCGATGTTTTATTGAATTATTGTTTAGCCCAATATTTCTTCATAACATTACAAGCTAGAGGGTGTTTAATGATGATGGACATATTATTTAGTTTCTAACCAACGAAGATATTTTCAAAGATGTAGTAATTGATGATGAAGAACACTTGAAATCCTTACAAAATTGCCAAGATGGATTGAAACATGTTAAAGGTAATTTGATTCCAAAGAAGGTCTTAGTTTTGTATAGGTTGTATGATCTACGTAGTAGATTTTGAGAATCCGTAAATGTCAAGACCAACAACTCTTCAATGAATTAAGAATTTGTTAGTTTGGGTACTACTGAAAACCCCGAAAATATTAATCTTAGAAAAAGTTGGTGTTCTCCATCTAAAACACAAGTTTTCTTTCACTTATTGATATAGTATATGGATGTATTCACTTATTCTTATAATGATTTGATGGCCTATAAGTCCATGAGAATTATACAACATGTCATTCCCCTAGTGGAAGGTGTTCAATAATTCCAACAAAAGTTAAGGAAAGTGCATCCAACATTGGAACCATAATCCAAGTTCAATAAATTGATAAGTGTTAATATTATTTTTAAAGTTAGATATTTTGAATAGATATAAAATCTAGTTTCAGTGAGGAAAAAAGTCAATAAAAAAAAAATTGCATTTAGACTTTGAAAATATAAACAAAGTGTCAAACAAAGAAAATTACCCTACTCATCCCATGGAACAAATCTTGCAACTAGTATCATGTTCATAATTTTTTCCACTTTTGGATAGTTTCTCTAGTTATAATCAATTGTCGGTGGGAAAAATAGATAGACTTAAAACCAAAGTTCATAAAATTGGGAATGTTAACCTATCGTTGGATTCCCTTTGTATTAATCAACACCAGAGCTAATTTTTAGTGATCCATGGACATTGTCTTCAGTGGACTTATAAATCAAAATATAGTAGTTAACCTTGATGATGTAATAATCTATTCAAAAAATTGGGCAGACCACATACACCACTTAAAATAGATTTTTGAAAGATGTAGAAAGTGTATAATTTCTCTCAATCCTTAAAAAATGATCTTCACAATTTTAAAACGCAAAATTATTGTTCACATTGTTTCAAAAGATGGGATTATGATTCATATGGAAAGAAAAAAAGCTATCACATTGTTTCCCTTATTCATATTCACATTATCTTCCATGTATTGTTCATTTCTTTTAGTGTCACTTAGCCTCTTGGTATCAAACACAATAGCATTTAAATTTGTAAGTGGATGGTGTAAAGGAGGAACATTAAAAAAACTCACCATATTTTTAAGGGAAAACAATTTCTTATATTCAATCTTTTCCCTCCAAGAAGAAATAGTTCGATAAAAAAATATGTATAGTAACACATTCATCATCTCTTTTATCATCCAAAAAATAAACATTAAGGATATTTTCGTCACCTCTAAAACCGTCATTCTAAAAATGAACATAATATGAACTAACATATTTATATTTATAATTCTCAATACAATAAATAAAAATAAATTCATTGTAATAACTAATTTGAACAAAGCTCCATGAAAATATTGTACATAATAATTTAAAAATATAAAAAGTTTAAAAGAAATGTCTAATTATTTCAATATTTCATCGACACAAGCTCTTAAAGTTGAAAACTTATGTAATACCATTTGGTTTCCTTATTCTTACATCTCATTGCAACTTTTAAGGGAAGTTCAATTGCTTATTTTTTCCTTTTAGTAGGTATAGGTTTAAAAAATTATAGTCCTCTAAAACCTCATCTGTGACAAAAGAAAATTGAATTATATTTACCAAAACAATAATTTTGCAACAATAGACTATGACACGCATGATGGCCACCAAGTTGAAACAAGGAAGAAAACATAACTTCCAAGAATCATGATCCATTATCTGACTTCAACCTATGACTCACCACTAATATTCTTCTTCACAAGTTATGTACAATGAATTACTAGCCTCACGGGTCATGCAATGCAAAAAATTGAATGAATTGGGAGGTTCATGAAAATTGTTTAGTCTAATCTAATTATTAAAGACAAAATTATGTCGTGTCCCTTGTACTAAAAAAACACTCTCTAGAAAGGACTTTCGACCACCCTATGATAAATTATATGTTTCAAAAATTTCAACCTTGGAGTATTATTTAGATTCCTTACTTTGAAATCTTAATCTTATCTAGTATATTTCACAATTTTTGTCTGGAAAGAAAATGAAAAAATTATAAATTCTTAGAAGTAAATTTACACTTCTTTCATCAATCCTTTAACTTTGTGCAATTATAAGAAAATAAACAATTGATAAAACAACAAATATATCATGAAGAAATTATGACACCCAAATTTCCCTTTAAATTTAGATGTGATAACATGTTTAATGGTATCAATATTTTACAAAATGACCCTCTCCTTTATTCTCTAATTTTTTTAGCTAAAACTTAGCATCTTTATGCACACCCTCTATTACTAGATGACTTTAACTAAGATATGAAACATAGTCATATATATAATCTAAATTTAATGGTGATAATGAACCCAATTTAAAAAACATTATAATTGTAATTTTACTAAGTTAAATATACATTATATTAAATAAATAAATATTTATTTATATTACATAAAACTATAAATCTATAAATTAATATATATATATATATATATATATATATATATATATATATTAAACATCTATATTTATTTTTATACTATTTAAGGTTAATAATTGTTTTACTACTATTATAATTAATTAATTATAAAATAAATATCTATACATTTTATTAATAAATATATATTATACTTAAATAATTTATATTCATTTAAATAAGACAATACTACTTTAATAACATATTCAAAATATTTTGAAATTTTAATTAATTATAAAATAAATATGTGTACATTTTATTAATAAATATATATTATATTTAAATAATTTATATTCATTTAAATAACACGATCCTACTTTAATAACACATTCAAAATATTTTGAAATTTCTTATCAAAATTTAGATAATTTTTATTTTAAACAAGTGAAATTAGTAGAAAAGTAAATATCTATAATATTTATATTTAATTTAAAATTTTAAAAATATTTTAATATAACAATTATATATAATTTAAAGTAAAAAATAAAAGCAATTAAAACTTATAAATTACCAATTAAATACTAATAAATGATCAATTACTTATTAATATAAAAGCACACCAAAAAAATGAAAATGAGTAAATAAATTTTATTTTAATATTAAAATTATAAATTTAATATAGATTAAGAAATATGAATTGTTAAATGTACATTTAATGAAAAATTCATTCCAAAATTATTCATTTAAATTAAAACATTTTAGGATATAAAACATATAAATTAAAACTATCCTTAAACATATATAGTTTGCATATCAACGTATTGGGTCTCGTCTTCCCGACAATACAATAAACAAAAAGATATAAAAGATATGAATTGGATATTGCAGGTAACATGAAAGTTACAAGAGGTCTCGAAGAAAGATAAGTGTATTCCAAAAATTTTAAGTGTTTTAATTTTTTCAACAATTATTGGTATCTTGTAATTGTTTACAAAATTATAACTTTACATTGTTTAAATAAAAAACCTCAAAATTTCTTGAATATGTAATTTTAATCTTTAAAATCTTGAATATATAATTCTAATATTTAAATATATTTTTTAAATAAAAAATTTCAAGACATTTTAAATATGTAATTTTACTCGTAAAAATTTTAAATATGTAATTTTACTTTTTAAAATCTTAAATATATAATTTTAATTTTCAAAATTTGCAATTTTCAAAATTTCTAATCAAATTTAAAGAAAATTTAAATAAAATAAAAAAACCTAAAGGTTAGACTACAAGCCCAAAGATTATTAATGGGAAGAGAAAACTAAAGGTTAGACTACAAGCCAAGAGATTGTTAATGGGAAGAGGAAACAATACGTATAGGGAACTTGGGCATTTCTTTAGAGCTCACCAGAAGCATTTAATCGGGCTTAGCTTCAAGCATTTAGAGATATACGACTTAATGCTCACATAATAAAAACAATGAAATAATTTAAAATTAATATGTAACTGTATGAAAACGGTATACTGTAAAATTAACATAGAAGGTATAGTTGCATGGGAACAGTTCTGGAAATTTTGGACATCTTTGAAACTTGTTTCAGATTTTTTGGGAGCTTGGGAACTAGTAGTTAATGTTCCAATTGACTCAGAACTGTTTTGGGAACTTGGGAGCTTTTTGGGAGCTTCAACATCAACACTAAACTACACTAAATATTATTTTAAAAATGATTGAAGTAAAAATATTTAATACAACTCACTTTATAGATGTAGATAGGAAATTTTTTTAATGCATATGTGTTTAGCCCAGACTAAACATGAAAGTAGAATAAATCAATAACTTATCCATGACAAGCATTTTCTCCAGTTTGGTGTTGCTATCAATAAACTATATCATTGATTTTTATTGTATTTGTAATATACGAGATATAAAAAGTATGCAAAATAAAAATAAAATGCTAGAAATGGTAGAATAACAGTAGTATAACCAGCATAATCTCCACAATAACACATAAATGATATAAGAACAACAACATAAATAACACTTTGATTCATAAAGCAATGTTCACGGGCCTCTTTGAGGGGGAAACCTTCAGTCGAGGAGTGCTCTATTACAATAATCTCCAAGTTAGGGTTCTCATACCCTCGACTCTTATTTATACTAAATATATCTATCAAAAGAAGCATCTAGAGGAAGATCCTTCTAGAAGAGAAAGTTTCTATTAGGTCTTCTTACATCCACCTTATTCTATTTTATTGAAAGGCCTTATTAATATTGACATTTATTACATTTGAATATATTGTTCTACATATGTGTGGGTTAGGACCCTAACATATTTTCCCCCTTAAAAACAACCTTGTCCTCAAGGCTTGAGATGTGGAAATTGTTGTAGAATGGTAGTTGGTTCCCAGGTGGCATCTGCTGGAGTTGTATCTTTCCACTGGACTAGCACTTCTTTGATGGTTCTCTAATGCAGGTGACGCTCACGTTGGTCCAAAACCACTTCTGGCTATAGCCAAATGGATCCTTCTTCAGCTAACTTGGGAAGGTTGGTTTGAATTTGGCACCTAGTTCCAATCACTTTCTTTAAGCATGAAACATGAAAAACAAGATGTAGCTTCAAATGACTGAGAAGAGCTAATTGATAGGCGACTTGTCCCACATGCTTGAGAACTGTATAAGGACAATAAAATTTGGGTGCTAGCTTCTGACAATGCTTGGCCTTGAGGGAAGTTTTATTGTAAGGTTGTAGTCACAGAAACAACTGATCCCCTTTTACAAATTGACGTTCAGAGCGACCTTGATCTACTTGTTGCTTCATGCGATTTTGTTCCATGACCAAGTTCTCTTTGAGGGTACGAAGAATAGCCTCTCAAACTGTAAGTGTTTGGTCAACCGCCTAGACCTTCGAGACACCTGGTAAGTATGAGAGAACTGAAGGTGGATTTTGTCCATATAGTGCTTAAAAACGAGTCATGCATGTAGCTATATGGTAGGAAGTGTTGTACCACCATTCAACTAGGGGTAACGATTGAGCCCATTGATTTTTTTTTTCAGAGGCAAAACACCTCAGATATGTTTCCAAACACTTGTTGACAACTTTCGTTTGACCATCAGTCTGGGGATGATAAGTTGTGTTGAGATGCAATTGGGTTCCCTGTAGCTTGAATAGTTCTTGCCAAAAATTGCTTATGAAAGTTTGGTCATGATCAGAAACAATAGAGTGCAACATGCCATGGAGCTTGAAGACCTGGTCCATGAAAATTTGAGCCACCGTGGATGATGTAAATGGGTGTGGAAGAGCGCATAAATGAGAAAAATTGGAAAGGCGATCAACAACCACCATTACGAATGATTTAAGTCTCGATTTGGGTAATCCAGTAATAAATTCCATAGAGATATCCTTCCAAATAGCAGGTGGAATCAGAAGCAGTTGTAGTGTGCCCAAATATTTCACTATTTCTCCCTTTTTGCGTTGACACACATCAAATTCAACGACAAAATTACAGATGTCCTGTTTCATACCATCCCAGAAAAAATAACGTTTGACCCTGTCATAGGTTTTGGTGAACCCAGAGTGCCCTGTTGTGGGTGTAGCATGAAGCGCAGAGAGTACCATGGATTTAAGCTTTGATTGTTTACTTAAATACAAACGACCTTTGTATCGAAGCTCATCATGGAGCCAAGAGTACCCCGGGAGAGCTGGAGCATTGGAATGCAATTGTTGGATCAGATGCGAACTTTTGGGATCTTGTAGCCATTCCTCGCGAACGGCTTGGAGCCAATATGGTACAATGAATGAAAGAGAAAAAATGGATCCTTCATCTTCATATTTTCGGGAAAGTGCATCCACCACCACATTGTCTTTTCCTTTCTTTTAAATGATCTCGTAATCATATCCAAAGTGTTAGGATATTTAGACACTTAGGAGTTAGTTAAGATCTACTTGGTCTAATATGTCGATTAGGTAAAAGTGTGTTTTTCTTTGAGTATGCATTAGTATGCATTTGTAGTTAAAATTTGGCGGTCCTGCGATATGTTCCGGAGCCGTCTGACGATTCATACTCCCCTCGATCTTAACGACCATCGATATGTGGCTTAACACTTGATTGAGTTATGATCTCTATTTAAAGACATGGAGGGTCATTTCGATGATCAATTGTGAGAAAACTCTCTTAGCAAATATCTCTTTGTAATATTTTTCTTGCATTAATAAGCTGCTCCAAGTGATTAGCGTTGGCTGGGTCGTGGATGTTTCCAGTAGGGGTTTTACCACATGAAAAAAATCGGTGTGTTGATCTTTGATACGGTTATGTGAGTGATTCTTGAGAGTTTTCATCCTTTGTTCCCCGGAATGCACAATGGCGTTGAACATGGTATTAGAGTCTATTTGAAGACCCGCTTTTGTTGTAGATTGAGATCGTGAATTTGAGTTTCCTCATCTCCATTTTTGGCATTTTCGTACATTTACGGGTTGAGAGGACTATTCCATTGTGTCCATAGCACTCATTATCATTAAGAACATTTTTTTTTCACTCAAAGGTTTCTGTTTTCCCAGATCGACCATTACGGTGGAATCCGGGTATAAAGTCACGAATACGCATTTTTTAAACAATTTTGCAAAGTTTTGATTTTATTTGGTTTGTATTTTTTTGTTTCCGGGCTGCTACTCCTATGGATTTGTGTATGCTATTTTCCCCATGCCCTATGCGATCTTGGAAATCAGAAACATATAGGAAAAGGTGCATCTTGCGGGTAAGCTAACGGGAATCTAACCCTTGTTGTCATCCCGAAATGAATTTTTTCTTGTGTGAATCTTTTTTTTTTTGGGCATGCTCTCAAGGCCGTCTTCAACAACAACAGCAACAACAAAAATAACAACAACAACTCCCCCAATCCTCCTTGAACATTTCAATATGTTTTGCTAGACCATTTGGTTAAAACTTGCATTATTAAGTAAGGGTCTTGAGTTCAATTCTCTCTCTTTTTGTTACTTTTTGAAAAAATTCATGCTATAAATTGTAAAGTGCATTTCCCTTCAAGTATAAAAGTGAATCACTATGAAGTAACTTTATATTTTATTTTAGAGTTGTTTTGCATGCAACTTTTTGTTGTAAGGTAACCTCATTGTAAAAAATTGATCCCCACTTCTCTTATAAAAGTGAGTCACTTCATAAAGTAACTTAAACTATCATTGTTGGTTGTTTGGTTGCCGTTTATGCCTTTTTAAAAAGGGCATAACTCTCACATAGGAAGTCCATTTTCAGTTCCGTTTTTTTAAAACTAACAAATTTCGAATCTTTCCATCAAGATCATTGGTTTCAGTTTTTAAAATCTGCATTATCTACATATTTAATATGGCTTCTCTGAGTGATATCATGCTTACTAGCAATAACTACTTCCAATGGAGGTCCCTTATGGAAGATTTATTAGAAGTAAAGGCTTGTACCAAAATAATTTGGGAAATGAAAAAGAACCCATTTATGATGATAAGAAATCCAAATGGGATGATAATAGGAATGGCCGAAACCGTGGACTAATTGGAATGTCCATCTCTCATGATCTAAGGTACTACCTTCAAGGAATTGATGACCCAAAGGAATCTTAGGACATTGAATCAGTGTTTGGTAAAATCAATATTATTCGAGTACAGCGGTTAGAAAATCAAATACTGACCTTGAGTCAAGTGATTTTTTCTTGCCTTGGAGACTATCTATCTAGATTTAAAACACTCGCCATTTTATGTGAGAATGTAAGATAAAAATGAATGAAGAGTGTTGCATATAGTATTCTTTCTAAGCTAGGTATTATATTATGTGTTTGTATCTATTCTATGCCATCGAAATAGAGGTACGTGAGGAAATCTTATGTACAACCCACTCTTGAGTCATACATTGCTTCCTTGATTAGAGAGGAAGATAATCTTATACAATGGGGAGTGATCAACACTGCGGTACCTCAAACAAAGCCTTAGTTGCCCAGTGAAAGATAAACCCAAAATTATCCCAGAAGCGAAAACATCCTCACTGCAACAACAAACAACCTAAGGGTTCCAAACCCACTAAGATAGCTTCAGCTCCTAATGGTGACAAAGGGTCAAAATATAAAAGTAATACCTATGAGACATTGCAACTTTTTGTAATAAAGATGGTCATGATGAGTCCAAATGTTTCCAAGTTGGCATCCTTAGAAGCGTTGATGAAGAAGCACAACATTAGTATTGATTCTTCTTCTTCTTCTCATGGATGTTGCACTACATACGGTTTTCGCTAATACACCTTCTACTACTACTTCTTCTTACGATGGTGGCTTATTGATTTAGGAGCATGTTATCATATGGCTAAGGATAAAAGCCATATTTTATGCTCTAAATAAATGTAACACCAAGGAAATATTTGTTGGTGATGATAGATCTCTTAGTGTTTTGGGATATGGAACAATTCAAGTAGAAAAATGGTCATTTCAATGATGTATTATGTGTTCGGAGTCTTTCTTGTAACCTTATCGATTATATCAAATCACTCATTCGGGTGAAGATAAAACCGTAGAGTTTCACTTCACCAAGTTGTAATAAAGGACCTAAAAGATCCTAAACATGTTCTTGCAACTGGAATTTTTGATGATATTACGAGGTTGTACAAGTTTGACAACTTTGGTTCATCAACGTTTTCATCGATTTTTATTTGCTCATAGCGATGACTTGAGCAAACTTTGGCATGGCCAGTTTGGTCATCTAAACTATTGCTCATTACTAGCAACTATGTAATCAGCAGATGGTGATTGGTCTTCCTCTTGTTTCATGCAGAATGGTGTTTATTAGGTTGTGTTCTTGACAAACATCATCCGGGACAACTTTGACAAATGTGCCTCTTAGCAAGCCTTTCAGTCCTTTGCAACTTGTTCACATTGAGTTGTGTGGTCCACTTTATTCTCCTTCCTTTTAAGGTGCAGAGTATTTCTTAACTTTCATTGATGACTTTTCGGGGCATTAGCAGGTTTTACTTCTTAAAGCTCAAAAGTGAAGTTTTGACAAGTTTTGTACACCTACAAGGCCCTTGTAAAAAGCAATCTAGACATCCAAGTCAAAGGTTAAGAACAAATAATGGGCCGAATATGTGAAACGATAATTTTTACAAGTTACCGCACTACCGCGGGCATCCAAATGCAACATAGTGTTCCATATACACTAATTGTTGCTAAGAGAAAGAACCATACATTAAAAGAATGGCTAGTGTATGATCCAATCCCGGTTCAAGTCCTACGGTGTTAGGCGAGGAAACGATCAGCGTACCAAATTGCATAGTCAGTAGCACTCCACAAAGGCTCTTAAAAATATAACGAAAGAAGCTTGTGGATTAAAATTAAACCAGATATAAGTCACTTCCGTGTATTTGGCGATTATAGCATGGGCTCACATTCATGATGAGGAAAGGAAAGTGCGGCCCTAAAGTGAGAGCGTTTATTTGTTGGTTGATACGAAGATGTCAAGGTTATGAACTTCTTCAACCACATTGTAAATGAAATGTGGCTGAAGAGATGTTAAATTTTATGAAAATATCTTGGCTGCGATCCTAATTATTGGTGTGCCTTCTTTAGCTGTGAGCCATCTTAGAAGCAGTTATTGCCTTCTTCTATTCTAATGCGTTCTTCTTAAGATGATGAAAGTGAGGATGAAAATCTCAACATGACATTCCTCCCGGATGAGTCCTTTGAACTGAACAAGCACCCAGTTCCACCGCTTCCTAGATGGGTTAGTTCAACAAAACAAGTAGTTGGTGATCTTTTCGATCATCCTTCAGATCAGCGTGGACACGTTCATAGTTCAAACGAGCCTCTTCTCTTTGGCTCAAGTTCGAAACTCATGATCGAGAGACATTTACCAAAAGCTTCCGTTCATCTAGATTGGGATACAACAATGAATGAGGGTATCGTTCTTTAATGGAAAATGATACTTGGGATCTTGTACCTCTTCAAAGGAAAACTTGTTAGATGAAAATGGGTATATCAGACTAAGTATGCATCGGATGGAAGTATTGAAAGAACCTGAGCTCGATTAGTTGCCAAAGGTTTCCCAAGTTCAAGGCATTGACTATATAATGAAACCTTGCCCACAGCCAAAATGAATTCCATCAGCCTTGTTCTTGCCCTTGCCACCCCACATAGATGGGAGGTCCATCGGATGGATGTTAAAATATTCCTTCTTGCACAGTGATTTGAAAGAAGAAATCTACGTGGAACAACCTCCTAGTTATGTCCGAATGACTCTAGCCTTGTTTGTAAGCCTCAAGAAATCTTTATGGTCTCAAAACAAAATCCTCCGAACGGTATGCCAAATGGATAGCTTTCTTATTGCCACTTGGATTCTCTAGATGCCATTCGATCCTAATGTCTATACCAAGAAAGTGAATAATACATCATCATCCTTGTCACGTATGTTGATGACCTTATCCTTCTTGGTATTGATTCAAAACTTTTAAACAATGTGAAAACCGACCTTAAGAAGAAATTTGAAATAGCGACCTTAGGCTTTTGCACCTATTCCTTGGCCTTCAAGTTTTGTAAACTAATGAAGGAATTTTTTTTTTCCCGGTCTAAGTATGCTTGCGACCTTATTCATCATTTTCACATGGAAGATTCAAAACAAACCCCTTATCCCTTCCAGTGCGGAGTCATGCTTTCTTCCACTTGTACTTCTCTTTAAGTTGATGCCACCCTGTATCGCCGGTTAGTTGGTAGCCTCTTATACTTGACTCATACCCATCCACGATCTTTCCTTTGTTGTTGGTCTTGTTGGAATATATGCCATACCCATGAAATCCATTGGAAAAGCTAAAATGATACTTAGCTATGTTAGTTAGTCTTGTTGAGTTTTGGATACAATTCGGAGTTCGGTCCCTTATTGGTTGGTTTCTTGATTGATTAGGTATGATGATCAGTCTCTTGCGAGTTATGTTTTACAAACAGTTGGGACACATCACTTGGGCACAATGAAATAACGATCCCATTACTTTCTTCAATGACAGTGCGAGAAATGGTAAATGAAAGTAGGAAGCCCTATGGCCCGGCCGGATCCTTCGAGTTTGGATTCGGCCTGCGACATTAGAGCCGAGAATTTGGTGTAGCGACAATCAAAGTGCCATCCATTGCCAAATGCCAGTTCAACATTAGAGTAGAAAACACATCAAGCTACACATGCGCACTTCATGAAAGCTCATTCATGATCAGATTGTTAGTACTCTTTTCCCTCTGAAGATCAGGATTCGCGGACATTTTCACAAAGTCTCTAACAAAAACAAAGTTTTCCAAACTTAGATCTATGTTAGGAGTTAGGAAGATGTCATTAAAGGGGGATAGGCTCTAATGCCTCTTCCTTCTCCTATTGTGTCATTGTGTAAATCCTTCAATCCTATCTAGGATTGTTCTTAAGGGGATGTTAGGATATTTAGACGCTAGGAGTTAGTTAAGATCTACTTGGTCACAATATGTCGTTAGGTAAAAGTGTGTTTTCTTTAGTATGCGTGTAGTATGCATTTGTAGTTAGGAAATCAAGCGGTCACGATATGTTCCGACATAGATTGATCATTGATTCCTTATCCTCGATCTTAATGGCCGGTTTAGGAGTTAGTTAAGATCTACTTGGTCTAATATGTCGTTAGGTAAAAGTGTGTTTCTTTAGTATGCATTAGTATGCATTTGTAGTTAGGAAATCCAACGGTCACGATATGTTCCCGACATAGAGTGATCTGACGGTTCATACACTCCTCGATCTTAATGGCCATTGATCTGTGGATTAACACCCGATTGGTCCATGATCTCTATTTAAAGAGCATGGAGGTTCATTTGCCGATGATCGATTGTGAGAAAATCTCTTGTAAAATATCTCTGTAATATTTTTCTTTGCATTAATAAACTACTCCAAGTGGTCGCGTTGGATGGGGCCGTGGATGTTTCCCCGTAGGGGTTTAACCACGTGAAAACATCGGTGTGTTGATCTTTGATATGGTTATGTGAATGGTTACTGAAGGTGTTCGTCCTCTGTTGGAATACCTGTGTTGTCGAACACAAAGAGCTTAGTCACCCATTTTTGTTGCTTAGAGGAGGAAATGCATTGTTCCAGAAAATATTTGAGGCTTTGATGGTCTGTCTTAATTTGGAAACGTTACCCCAATAAGTAAGGGATCCATAGATCAACGACATACAGAGTAGCCAACATTTCCTTTTCATAGATGGATTTACCAAAATTCCTTTCAGATAGTTGCTTTCTGGTAAGGGCCAGAGGTCGACCCTCTTACATAAGGACAACACCAATTCCTTTCCCTGAGGCACCACATTCCAACACAAAGGTCTTTGTGAAATCAAGAAGGGCCAGAACTGGAGTGGTGCACATGGCCATCCTCAAGGTTTGAAAATATTGAGCAGCGACTGGAGTCCAAGTGAAAGAGATCCTTTTGAGGAGAGCAATGAGAGATGTTGCAATCTTTCCATAATTCTTAACAAACTTGTGATAATACCCTGTTAAGCCCAGAAATCCACATAAGATTTTGAGAGTCTTTGGGTGCGGCCAGTCTTGCATAGATTCAATCTTTTTCGGATCCACCCTGACGCCATCCTTTTCAACCATATGACCCAAGTTTTCTACTTCTAAGGCGCCAAAATCACATTTAGATTATTTCAGGAAAATTTGGTGCTGAGAGAGTAGATGGAGAACTCGATCCACATGAGTAAGATGGTCTATCCAGGTTTTTCTATAGATGAAGATATCATCAAAGAAAACTAAGACAAAATGACGGAGAAAAGGATGGAATACATGATTCATGAGGCTTTGGAAGGTGGAGGGGGCATTACACAAGACAAAGGGCATGACCAAAAACTCATAGTTTCCCTCATGAGTTCTAAAGGCAGTCTTGGGAATGTCTGCCTCTTTCATACGTATCTGGTGGTAGCACGAGCGAAGATCAAGTTTAGTAAAGAATTGGGCGCCACTCAATTCATCCAGGAGGTCATCAATGACAAGAATGGGAAATTTGTCTTTAATGGTTAGTTTGTTGAGGGCACAAAAGTCAAGACACATTCACAAAGAACCTTCTTTCCTTAGGACCATGAATACAAGAGAAGAGTAGGGGCTCGTACTAGGGAAAATAACTCCTGGATTAAGGAGTTCCTGGACTATTTTCTCAATTTCATTTTTTTGTGAAAATGGGTGGCAATACAGACAGATATTGGGGGGAAGGCTTCCGGGTACAAGGGGAATGGAATGATCATGAACACCATGGGAAGGAGGGAGTCCTTGGGGAGTGGAAAATACCATTTGATGTTTATAAAGGAGTGCTTGGAGGTCTTGCGGCATCGAGGGTGTCTCTATTTCTTGTATGGCATGGAGTTGGGAAATAACACCAGAATGACCTTTTTTCAGCATCTTTTCCATGCGATGGGAACTAATGATCTCAGGTGAACCAGTGGTGATGCCTTGGAATTTATATCGGTGGACCTCTTGGTTGAATTGCATGTTTAATTCCTTAAAATCCATGAGAATGGGACCAAAATTCCTTATCCAGTCTACACCCAACACAATGTCACAACCACCCATGTCGATAGAAAACATATGGGATTTTAGGTGGTAGTCATTGATTTGGAGACACACATTTTCACAACGCCCTCCACATTTCATGGAACCACCATTGGCAATCATGATTTGGAAATTGTTGACGACATGGATGTAGCAATGAGTTTCTTGGGCAATGTGGTGTTGAATAAAATTATGGGTGCTTCCACTATCAACCAGAATGATGACCTTTCGATGCTTGATGTAACCAATTAACTTGAGGGTTTGGGGAGCAGAGAAGCGAGTGAGAGCATTGAGGGAAATGACCGGTTCTACTTCAGGAGGGTCTGAGGGAGGGGTTATGTCAGTGGTTTCAGGTGACTCAGACACAAGGGGAGTTTCAACATCCTCCTCCAAAATATCCTCAGCGATGGCCATAAAAATATTTTGTTCCTTACACTTGTGGCCCGAGAAATATTTTTCATCACAATTATAACAAAGGTCTTTGAGTTGGTGTTCAACCATTTTAGCCCTGGTCAATTTTTGGATCTTTAGTGGGGCGAAGGGAGTAGTGGGATATACGGGTTTAGGGCAAGGTATAAATGAGCGTTTTCAGTTTTGAGAAGATGCAACTTGTTTTTCTTCTTTATCTCTTTTAGTATCCTCCACCCAACTCAAAGGTCGATCCATAAGGAAATGAGCCCAAATTTCATCCTTGACGCCACTAATAAAACACTCTAGAAAAAAGGCATCAGTCATGCCCTCTGTTCGGAAAGCCAGTCACTCAAAGGAAGTTATAAAGTCTTCCACTATTCCTGATTGTTTCAACTTTGTTAAACGACTCAAATGGTTGGTTTCAGTGTCAAAGCATTCATAAATCTTAGCCATAAAGTGTGTCCGAGCAATATACCCTTGACGAGAAGTTTTTCTCCATTGCCACCATTGCCAACGTTATTGATCTAGATGGAGAAAACCATACCGGAGTTTGTCCAAGTCATCTGTAATGTCGTATAAAGAGAAGTAATGTTCCATTTGGGTTACCCAACCAATGGGGTCTGATCCATCAAATTTGGTCACATCCACCTGTAGAAGGCGTAGGCCATGTTGAAAGTGATGGTGTTGAAAGTTATGGGAATGAGAGGAATGTTCACCGTCAATATGTGGGGGTGAGTTAGAGGAAGGGTTATCTGTAGAGATATTTAGTTTGGTGCAAAGTGATGAGAAGACAGATTCAAGCTGGGTGGTCAGTTCTTGTTTGACTTCCTCCATTGAGGACTGCATGGTTGTATTGATGGTTGCAACAATGATACTCAGTTGTTTCACTTCTTGTTGGGTCTCAGTGAGACTAGATTGCAAGGTATTGAAGCGAGCTTCTAGTTATTGGCTACGGGTATGGGCCATGAGGATGAGGGAACCGAAAAGCGGCGAGTGGGGTCAAAAATGTTTTTGCTGAAAAATGATATGTATGAAGGTGATAAGGGAGAAGAGGTGAATCCAATGGAATAGGTCTCAAATAATGGTGAAATATTTTCAAGACTTTTTCTTTACACTTGCAGAGTTATACTTCGGTCTCAAGAATACTGCAGAGATGAAATCCCCAAATGCTTAACTAGGAAGAAAAGTGTAGTGATTTGGCAACCCAAACATAGTTGCGCAGCAATAAATCTTGTCGGTTTTAATTTTTTTATGTTTCTGTCCGCCAAGGGTTAGGTATTCAAGGGTTCTATAGACAAGGGTTTTCCCTGTGCTATAACTCTCTGATATACGTGCGGGGTCCAACATTAGTACTCGGCCCAATATCTCAGGGCACTTACTAAGGAAAATATTCCGTACCCTTATCCGTACTACCCAACTACCCAGGTAGTAGAGAGTATCTTTTCGAGTGTTCTTCTTGGTGGCACTATAGCAGTTAGGCGACCGATCGATTTATCTAAAGAGGGCTTCAGGAAATCTAGGTCGATCCATACACATGTGTTTTCTAATGCGCTACCACTCGAAGGGGTACCAACAGGGCATTACAAGGGTGGCCAACAGATGTGCGCTTAAGAACCACTTGTATTTCCTGCATGTATGAATCCCTCAACTGTGGGTTTATGTGCGTAACGACAGATGTCTGTGGATTAAAGACGCCAGAATACGTCTCTACCCTAAAAAACATTTACCCACAATTTATGACAAGGAAAGTGTTCTGATACAACTTGTAATATACCAGATATAAAAAGTATGCAGAACATAAATAAAATGCTAGAAATGGCAGAATAACAGTAATATAATCAACATAATCTCCACAATAACACATAAATGATATAAGAACAACAACATAAATAACACTTTGATTCAGAAAGAAATGTTGATGGGCCTCTTCGAGGGGGCAACCTCCAGTCGAGCAACACTCTATTACAATAATCTCCAAGATAGGGTTCTCATACCCTTGGCTCCTATTTATACTAAATATGTCTATCAAAAGAAGCATCTAGAGGAATATCTTTCTAGAAGAAGAAGCTTTTATTAGGTCATCTTACATCTTCCTTATTCTATTTTATTGAAAGGCCTTATTAATATTGACCTTTATTACATTTAAATATATTGTTCTACCTATATGCGAGTTAGGACGCTAGCAGTATTTCTCACGAGCTCCATAGTGAAACTGGGCGTTGGTCAATTCCTAAACCGCCATGGGATGAAAGCGTGTGTCGCCTTTGTAACACTAAGAATGTTGAAGATGAAAAACACTTTCTCTTAGATTGTCCAGCCTATGCCCATATTAGATCTCATTTTCAAAATATTTATCACACTACCAACCTTCCTAACCTCTTGACTCAACAAAAGTATGGTGATCTTGGAAAGCTTCTCTTAATGCTTTTGTAGCAAAGAAACAAAATTCTAAAGAATCACAAGTAATAACTTACCCTCTTAAGGTATGATAGACCAATTCAGTCTTAGTGGATGTTAATCATCATCATCATCATTATAATTAATAAATGCATAAATAATACATATGATTCTATATTGATTATTATTATTATTATTATTATAAGAGTATCATTGTTTATATTTTTCCAATGATAACAAGAATAATGCTTCAAATTTAAAACGATGTTTGAACTTTAATATATGTAAAGTTTAATTTTTAAAAGATGTTAAAACTTTATATATGTATTTTCAATTTTGTTTCTCATTTTCTAATCAAATATTTATGGATGTTAAACTTTCAATATTGTGTTAAATATATTCATATAATTATTAATACAAATTAAATCAGTAATTCAGATACACTTGTATCCAAGTTCCCAAGGTTCCCACTTTCGAGAAACTAGTACAACATAGATAAAAGGTTAGATAACCTTTAAAAATAAAAGTAATAATTTTTAAAATCATATATAAAAAGTAACAATACTAAAGAAGAATTATTACATTAAATGAGTAAGTACTATTAAATCAATGAAGTACTAAAACATAAGCTAATGGAGCAAAAAATGATTAAAATAATGATATCTTTTACATCAAGAATGGATTAAAATAATGATATCTCTCAGATCATGAATAAACACATAAATGACATATTAAAATGATGGCTAAATGACACTTTGAGAGATTTTTTTATTTTTAATTTATTAGTTAAATATTTTAACAATACCTATTAAAACCACATAAAATTAGTCATATCACTCTCTTCAAACAACATAAAATTAAGAATTTTCGATTCCATAAAATAAAATATAATTTTTATCTAAAAAAAATAATAATAATAAAAAAAAATTCAAAATTTTTAGAAATTTATATGCATTCATAAGTAACTAATTCAAATTCAAAGAAAATTGACCCCTAATCAATTACAATATACACTCTCGTAGGCATGTACTCCTTCAACACTATACCCATCAATAATCACATTTATAGATAATTGATCGTTTATCAAATTAGTGATGTTTTACATTTTTTTTAAAAACATTAATCATCAACCTCATCATTACTATCAATAAATTTCATTATAATAATATAATAATTATCACTCTAAAAATTTATTAATTTATGGATTTAAAAAATGTAAAAACACAAAACAACTTTAATAGTTTCCATTGTTAAATTATTAACTTTACAAAAGTTCCAACATAATTTATTGGTTAATTAGTTTAAATTCAATACCAATCATTAAGTATTGTGGTACATATTCAATAAGTTAATACTGTTGGGGAATCTTAGTTAATGTTCCACAAAAATGATCCTGAATTTTTTATGACGCTAGGAAATGTAAATGGAGGATGTTTGTGTGAATTATAGTTGATGGACACATTTTCACATTAATAATTATATTAACAAAATATATTTATAATCCCTATACCATTTAAATTTGAGATATGCGTTACTAAAATAAGTTTAATGAAAAGGTTTGTACTTAAGTTTTCATAGGCACCTTCTCTAGCAATAGTTTTGGAAACAAAATACATGTAAGTTACCCTTAACACATGCATCCATTTAATATCTAACAAACATGTTTGTATACTCCTCTAAAAGGTTAATTATGTGATGTGTTTCTTTTTTAAATCAATAATTAATAAAAAACCATAATAATTAATAAAAAACCATATGGGGTTGATTGGCATTTAAATGTCCACCTATTTTATATTGACATTGAATTCCATCTACTTAAAAGGGCTCATGCATTCTATCTGTTTGCGATGTATATAGATGCAGAAACATCCCCAAAGGTTGGACCTCTGTCACAACCAAAGAGGATGGAAATTTTGCTCACCACTCTAAGGAGGTCACACCTATTAACACTATAGCTCATTCTACAATGTGGATGCTAGGGTATCCTCCCTAAGGAGGAAGTACCCATTAACTCAGTGTCCAACTTAGTGTCTAGCCCATAAGGGGTTTTCCCTCATTTCTATCATTCTTTTTTGATTGTGTGCATGTGGATGCATTCTTCCAACCCTCGAGATGCATGTAGGAGTTATTTATCATTTGTTTCTCAACCCTTGGGCTATGTGCATCTTGAGTGGAACCATTTTATTCCTATATAAAGGCTAAATGGTAAGATTAATAAATTAAGCCAGTTTTACTTAAGGCTCTTATGTTATCATGTTGTTCTCATTATTATTATTTTTTTTGGGTTAATTTCTCTTCAAGATAGTGTAGTTCACATCTCGAGTAGTATTTGTTCGTTGATAATTTCATATATACATAATTTGGTTTCACAATAGCAGTCAAGGCCTATGCTTTCTTCATGAATGGGTTCCTAGGCTTAGCTCCCCACCAAGAATATATGTATTTCAATGGAAAAAGTTAAAACCCAAGTCTTTTGGAGTGTTCCCTCACACCTAGATCTATTTCACCACTTACTATTCATTACTCTTCCTACTTCAATCCAAAATTGAAGTGGATACATTGACATAACTGGTTCTTTGATCTAAGTCATCCAAATGAGATCTCCCTTAGATTGTTTTAGGTTAGTGATTCAATACTTCAATTTATTTTTTCTTTGGAATCAATAACACCTCATAGAGTGTT
Organism: Picea sitchensis; assembly: GCA_010110895.2. Taxonomy (NCBI): domain Eukaryota; kingdom Viridiplantae; phylum Streptophyta; class Pinopsida; order Pinales; family Pinaceae; genus Picea; species Picea sitchensis. Next base: position 123,440 of record SNQJ01S0032218.1, read on the forward strand.
TTCTTATAGAATGGGATCTCTCTTGTAGTAGTGTTCTAGTCTAGCATACCCCATCAACTAGTACACTAGGATTTTGAGGGAGCTACGGGTTTTAGCTCCTTCCCCTTTTAACATGTCTAGATACTCTCTTTCTCCTCATGGATCCCTATATATAATTATCCATAGTTGAGATCAAATCCTCTCAAGCACCACTACATATAGATCTCCTAATACTCTTACAAGAATCCCTAATAAAAAAAGTTTAGACCTCCATCTTCCAACTAGATAATAAGATCACACTACCAAAATATGGAGGCCAAATGCATGGAGAAACCTTATATTCCTGGATTTATAGCACCATATCCTACTTCTACACCTACTTGGATATAATGTAGGTTGATTACCTTCTCCTAGAAAGAAACCATATGGAAGGGATCACTCAAGCTTGGTAGAAATCTCAATATAGAATTGGCATTCTACATTAAGATTCATGATTATGTTGAATCCAAATATTTTATAATGGGAATAAACAAATATGAGGTATTTTATGATGCTCTTTAATGGCATTTCTACCTTCTAAGATACTCAACCAATAACATGTTAAGATGGTTACAACTTTGTCAACCACATAGACAAATAATGCAATATTACTTTGACGTGTTCACATCGATTAGGATTTCAATCCCAATTGTATATCTAGACGAGGTACTTATTATCAATTTTAATTCAAGTTTATTATTTGTTTTCCATTTTGAAGTTTCCTCATTTGAAAGTAGTTCACTTGACCAATCCTTTCTGCATGCCTTGGCTATTGATCACAAAGTTCCATGGATCCCTAACTTCCAACCCTATCAAATTAACTCTGCTACATCTCTAACCTTCAAAAAAATCCTACTAGACCAAGACCTTCTGCTACTTGTCCTCAAAAACCTAAATTTTCTAACCTTTCCTCCCATATCCCAAACCAATATTGTCATTTCCATCAAACAAACATCCACTTTTCCATATATTTCCATGTCCTCAAACATCAAGATTCATCTTGAGAATTATTTATTGTTATCAGCCAAATCGATAAGTGAAGACACAAACAGATCTCTCTAGTTTCACCCTAAAACTAGAACAAAATAAGACAAAATATAAAACTTTCCCTAAGTTTTAATTATCAAGCATACTAACCAACAAGAGATAAATGACATACCTTTTAATTTTTTTTTTCCTCGCTAGTGTCATTCTCGCTCTGTTCCAAGGATTATGGGATGTTGAACCTGTAAAAAGACACAAGCCAACAAAGTGAAAGAAACAACGTATACTCACCAAAACCTATGTATGTGATCAAGGAGTCATACAATAAAATAAATGGGAAATAAATATATCACTGTATTAAAGATATGAAAAGGAGAATACAACCAATGCCTTGATGTTGTAAGGTCCCTTCCAACAATTCCTTGCTTCCTACACACTTCTCTTCTATGGATTCTAAGATCAACAATCTATGTTGAAAAAGCGAAGCTCAAAGCCGACATACAAGCTCCGAAAACTCCAAGCTACAAAACTCAAGAACTTTCCAACTCATCATTAGCCAAGTATCTTTTCACATGAGAACTCTTCTCCTTTTATAAGATGAAAAGGATAGGGAGAGGAGGTTAGGATGATCCCATGAGATTAGGGATGCAACTCATATCCAAACCGATCAGAGGCCACCTCACCTTAGAAGCTTCTCTTCTAGAAGAATCGAGAGGATGCTCTTTTAACTTCATACAAAAATTGTCGCACCCTTAACATTGAGAAAAATGCGACGATGCCACAGGTCACTATGGTGAAACCTGCAATGATCCTATATATTCACACCCTTAACACTAAGAAAGGTGCGATGATCCCTTTTTTCTAAGTTTTTTGACAAAGGAAAAATATAATTCCATCTCTCTGGGAAAATGTATCTGCATTCTTCTTCCATGATTTAGGCCATTGATCATTCTCAAGACAAAGGATATGTTTACATCATTAATGGTAATAGGGGTGAAGAAAATGATGTGTAACAGTAAGACCCCCAAATAATGAAGTTAGAACATAGTGATAGATGGAATACTTTGTCGAGTGTGTGTAGGGAACAAGGAATGTACGTAGGTGAGAAACCTGCCAACAAATAAGGAAATAGAATACAATAATATATCATCACTGAGGTATGCATTCCCATAATCAAAATACAAATGACTCAAAGAATAAATGTCGACATTCAAATATCCATGTCAAGTAATACAGGTCATGGCCACCAAACATAGACTGTGGATCCATGCCATTATGACTCAAATCTGAACATAGTCACAAAAAATACATTGTGGATGTATGTGTTAAAGACTCAAATTTGAACACATCCATGAGACATACACTGTGGATATATGCAACAATATAATCTAAATATACTCTGAAGCAACTTAAATCTGTCAGAAAAAATTTGGGGTCTTCATCTCCACCACTCTATAGTACGAATCTAACCATGTGAATGCATGTGTTGAATTTGAACATGGTAGAAACCACTTGATTATCAGTCATTAGTGTATACCGTTAACAAGTGAGAGGGAAATCACAATTAATGTCAATGAATCCCAAGGTATGCTAGTACAATTCAATGAATGTGAATCATTGAGCTGAGGTCGAACACTCGATGGAATCTTCTGATCAGGGGTCAAACCCACTGTCGAAAGTGAGGAAACATGTCATTGAGGCATGCAAGTTCCAAGGTACCAATTAGTTTCTAAGTCTAATTCTTGTATAATGAGTTGAAGTCGACAGTAAAATACTCGTCACAGGAGGGCCTTAATGTATCCCCCATCAATGACATGAAAAAGGTAACAAGATTTGAGGTAGATTAGAGTAACAAGTGATTCATGACTGAATTAGGGATGGCTAACGCAATAGAATTCTTAAGGACTACAGAAATGGTCGACGCAATAGAAGGATTTTTGGGTTGAACTTCTCTTTGAACATATTGATGACACGACAACTTCCTTGGAAACACTGACTCAACAACAGGGACCACAGACGAATTTGTAATCTTATAAAGGAGTATAATCAAGAAATAACCGGATTTTACAACCTAGACACAAAGAGAGTGAAAGGGTGTCATGTTCAAAAGTGACTATTCCATAGAATACATGTTAAGATACATTTCTTTCCCAATTCCCCCCCACCATTTCTGGCGAGTACCTCTTTATTTTTACACAATATTGAGGAGGATAACATATGTTTGAACTGTAATCTCATCCTTCGAATGAGTCCCTCGGAGTATGTTTAACGAACCCTAGGAAGGAGTGGTTCGGTCCCATATGGCCCTTTTGATGTTTGTTTTACAAATACAAAGAAAGAAAACTCAATGGTTTTTCGTGTTTAGAGAGTCTGAAAAACACTTAAATAAAACTCCAAAATGTCTTATTTCGTAAAATAGTTTGACGAGACCAAAAAAAAGATCATCATACATATTATTCAAATACTTTAACAAGCGTGAAAAGAACGAGATCGCTCGGCAATGTTTTCATGTTTACATAGTCTGAAAAGAGCTTAAAGAGAAATCTAGGGGGTTCCTTTTTTGTATAACCTTTACAAGTTCGAAAAAGTGATAAAAGTATACTCGGTTACATTATGAGGTATTTACGATCATGAGAAAGAACAAAGAGTAAGCTCGGGATTTTTTTCATTTTTACGCAAGCTTAAAACAAAACAAAACTATGCTTGGGATAGATTTTATTTTTACACAAGATTAAAACTAAACAAAACTATGATTGGTCCTGGTTTTATTTTTACACAAGCGTGAACCAGAGGAAACTATGCTTGAGGTAGGTGGTTTCATTTTTACACAAGCTTGAACCATAGAAAACTATGCTTGAGGCTTCCCAACGTATGGTTCATAGAATCACATGGTCGATATTTAGCCCCCAGCTTAATAAGCTAGTGGATTAACTTGAGGATGAATTCCAGAGGCTCTAAGAATTATCCTTGAAGCTTTGTTTCATCCAAAGTCATAGGCAGATGAAATGAAGCTTCAAACAATAGACGAAGGACTTGACTCAAATAGAGAAGGGGAAAACTATTTCATTTTTTAACAATCTTGACATAGGAAAAAGAACTATGCTCAAGAATCTAGCTTCAATCCCCAGACCTATGTTTCATTTTTTAATGATATTGACACAAAAACAAGAACTATGCTCATAGATGGTTTCATTTTTTAACGAGATTGAAATAAGAAAACCATGCTCAAAAATCTTTTCTTTATCATGGCTTCCAAGAGGACGATGCTCCAGAAGGAAACCATGTCAAGGGACAAAACTCAGTCATGGATTCCAAGAGATCTTCACTCGATGTAAGAAACACACTCTGGAAATAACACATATCGAGGGCCACGATAGGTGTAAGGAGTTTATGCTACAATATCACTACTGAGGATATAACCATGTCAACTACCGGATCCAAGTAATAAGATATTGAGCTTATAATTAGAGGTTCATCGGTAGTTGAAGGCATGGGGAACAACGCCACATAATTAACCTATGGTGGGGGAGATACCATATGCATATAAGAATTGTTTAGGGATGTTGTTGGGTTGATAATCAAATCAGGTCCATTAAAAGAGAGTTGATCAATAGTGACAAATCTTCCATCATGAGGGAAATATATCACACGAAAAAGAGTGGACACAATATCTTTCAAGGAATAGACATAATCTCTCCTAAGGAGTAAATAAAAATACAAGGGGTCTTGGACTACCATAACATCAATAAATATAGTTTTCCCTCCCAAAGTTACATGAAACTAAGGAAGGATTGCTAAAGGGTGACTAGTTCTTCGGTTAAAATCTAACAGATTCTGTGTAACCAGAAAAGGCTAAGGACAACCCAAATCTTGTCAAGTAATAGAGGACAAAATACTAACGTACGCACCTTTGTCTATCAGCGTATGAGGAATGTCTCGAACACACAATTGAACTTTAATATTGAAAGGAATGTGAGAGGGAAGACGAGGTCCAATCAGTGGACCCCAATAAAAAAGGATTACCTCATTACTTGGAGGAGGTTCCATATGATAAGGAGGAATTCCACTCAGCACAATAGTATCTGTATCAACAAGAAAAACATGAGCGGTATCGGGTTTACTCTCTAGCTAGAGAGTAAGATCGATCGATGATGGGATCAGATCAACCACTTGGGTTGCATTCTCCAAGGGGATAATGGGGTCGACGAATGGAAATGGATCGATCGCTTGGATTTCACTCTGTAACGAGTGAGTGGGATCGACCGAAGATGGGATTGGATCGACTACTTTGTCAACTAGTTCAACTAAGGATGTGACCATATTAACTACTTGATCAACCAAACTAATCGACAAAGAGACCGAATTGATAATTCCATCAACTATAGGTGGGTTGAGAGTAAGGCTACGGTAAGAAACCGAAATTTGAGGATGGGAAACAGTCATATCTTCCTGTAATTTCGAGGCTTCTTCCATACAAGGGAAAATGTGATTTTTAGGATTCTTCCCAATGGTATCCTGACTAGTCGACGGGAGATCAACAAGATGGTGTTCTAAGGATGACAACATGGGTTGGCAAGGGTGTGTAGACCATTATTATATAACCTTAGATAGACCAAGGCAATCCTTAAGAAGATGGCTACCCTTACAAATCATGTAAGGGCACTTGGGCTTACGAGTTGTTTGGGTGATCTTGGCATCATCAACACTCCCAACATGATTATTAGTAAATGGTGGTTTTCCAACATGTTTGGAAGTGGTTGGAAGTTTGGAACCTTGCTTATTTTTCTTCTTCTTAATCTTCCTTTTCTTCTTCTTCTTATCCACCGGGTTACTAGCTTCAGAGATTTCACTCGATGAAGAAGACCTTGCAAGTGAAGAATGCGAAGGAGATCTTACTTATGAAGACGATGAAGGATCAACATGAGGTTTATTCTCTTGGGGGAAAGTGCTTACAAGTGAATAAATTGTTGCATTCGGGATTACCGAAGTGGAAAACAACCATACCGACAATCCAATTGTGAGACCTAGAAGGTTCAAACTAGCAATGTAAGGAGGACAAACGTTTTTGTGAGAAGGAAAAAAAAAAGGTTCCCCAAGAGAATGGGTTGCTTCATTTTTCGTTCTGGGAACTGATGCCATTAAACAAAGATCCAACCTAGATTCTTCTAGGAAAAATAAACAACACACACTAAAAATCCAGCAAGCAAGCAAGCAAACAAAACCTTCTCACAATGAACACACTAGGTGGTGATGAAATCCAACATTGCAGAAACAACGTAAGAAGGGGATGAGATAGATCATGTGGAAACGTTATGTTGATGACCTCCTTAATAGACTTACACCTTGGTGCAAGATCCCACACATAATTTTGGGTATACACTCCAAGGAGCCCGAGTGAGTTTGGCCAACGTCGATTCTAGGTACCTTGTGTAAATACCCTAAAGAGATAGGCTACTAAGGTTACCAATTACGATAATGGCGCCTAGGGAAGTAGTCGACAATCCGATCCATGCACAAGGGCAGGGTATCTAAGCCTGAAATCAAATCGAGAAGGTCCCCACAGGATTTTCTTCTCAAGTGACCCCCAATAATACACACAATCTCTACACTAAGACCAAAAAAGTAGGGTGAGTAACTATGTCGGCCCTAATGCAACCTCGTGATTGACCCTTGTGTTAGAAGGGTTGCTCAGGAAAAAATGTAATAAGTGGATTTATCACTCCCTAACTCAAGATTCTATGTTTGTTTACAGCTTTGGAAAGTTATCTTTCACATCTATTCCAAAGCCCTACACTCTAAGCTAATGTAGGTTTGCTACCAGAAAATATAAAAATGTCTAATCAATTTTTATAAGAATTTTATTTTAAGGCCAACATTGTTTACTCAAGAGGAAAATGGCATGGACTAAATGATGTTTTGATTGATTCTAAACAATGCAAAGAAATGTGAATGCAAATATTTCACTTTGATGAATGCTATATTACGACAAGGAGAAAACGTTTATCATTCCAAGATGCACAATGTCCCAAAATTTTCTTAAACTAATCAATATCAAGATCCTCAAGCCATGAGGGGGAAATGTTTTCAAAATTCAAGACCAAAAAATTCCCAAAACCATGCAATCTTGCTACTTCAAATGCAAAGATGACCCCAACCTAATGCAAATCAAGAAAATAATTATTTTTGTTTCAAAGATACACTCAAAGCAATAGAGAGCTTCTTCAAGACAAATGCAACCCAAACTACAATTTTTCTTTTAACACAAACTATTCAGAAAAAGAAGTGTTATTTCACTAAACAATTCTAAAGAAAAAGCAATGCTTTGTAACTAAAAGACATTCAAAGAAAGATATGAGATCTTTCAAAACAAAACAATCTAAAAAAAAAAAAAAAGATGGCTAAAAGAAGATTCAAAGACTGTCAAGAAGGTTGTAATCATACTAATGATGATGATGATTAACGTCCAGTATGACCGAATTGGTCTATTAGACCTTAAGAGGGTAAGTGATTACTTGTGATTCTTTAGAATTTTGTTTCTGTGCTAAAAAAGAATTAAGAGAAGCTTTCCAATATCACCATACTTTTGTTGAGTTAAGAGGTTAGGAAGGTTGGTAGTGTGATAAATATTTTTAAAATGAGATCTAATATGAGTATAGGATGGACAATCTAAGAGAAGGTGCTTTTCATATTCAACCTTCTTAGTGTCAAAAAGGTGGAACACACTTTCATCCCATGGTGTTTTAGGAATTGACCAATGCCCAGTTTCACTATGGAGCTCATGAGAATTTGTTCTTATCTTAGCAATGCTTATTTTTTTCTTTACACTTGGCAAAATAGATAGATAATTTTGATCTTCTAGATTAGGGTTGATTACATCTTTATAATACCTTAATTTTCTTTTTTCCTCTAACTCTTTATCACACCACATTGTTTCCTTAAATTTTGATTTGACGTTTTTTTTTTAAGAGTATCTTTATTCTGCAAAATGGTTTCTTCCATGATTCCCCAATAGTTTATCCAAGATCGAACGTCTTTATTCCATCCTCGCTTTAGTCGATGGTGGTTATGACTTGATTTTGAAGAAATTTTAGGTAGTATATTGTCTTCCATGTTGTTTAAATTGTTCTTATACATTAGGTATATAGTCATAGCCATGCTCTAAATGGGGAAGAGGCTTGCTTCTAAGAGGAGGATGGGATAAGGTGTATTTCCTTTAATTTTGAGATTATAGGTTATAAAATTCTTTTGTATTTTCTCTATCTTTCTCCAGGATTCACGAGAGATACTACAGCCCCAGACTTCACATCCATAAAGAATAATAGGTGTATCAAGAGTCTCAAAGAGGAGTTTCTTCACAAAATTCACCCCAAAACCATATCCAAGATCTGGGTAGCGAAAACTACTAAAAGCTAAAAAAAATCACAAAATCCTTGTGGGATACCACCCAACATGGGGAGATTATCCTAGATCGTCGTGGGCCAGAGAACAGTATAGTGTGACGATGTCACACTATGTCTAAAGGCAGGGTGTGTCGATCCTAGATCATCGCACTGTCTCTCAAAGCAGGGTGAGACGATCAAAGGAAAAAAAGGAAAAAATAAAAAGTATGAAGGTTTTCTAGTGAAATTAAATAGTAAGAGAGTCAATCTCGATCTCCTACTAAATCAGAAAATAGAACCCAAGCAATCAAAACAAGAAATAAATACTACTAGGAAAACAAACTGATCCCCAGTATGGTCTACGAAACTGGAGATTCTGGGTTCAATCCCCATTGGAGTCACCAATTTTTTTATCGGACAAATCGGTAAGTGCGGACACAAACAGATCTCCCTAGTTTCAGCCTGGAACTAGAACAAAACAAGAAAACACATAAAACCTTCCCTAAGTTTTAATTATCAAGCATACTAACTAACAAGGGATAAATGGCATACCTTTTAAACGTTGTTTGTCCTCACTAGTGTCATCATCGATTCATTCCAACGCTTATGGGATGTTGAACCTGTAAAAAGAGACAAGCCAATGAAGTGAAAGAAACAACGTATACTCAACAACACCTATGTATGTGATCAAGGAGTCATACAATAAAATAAGACCAATTTTATGGGAAAGAAATATATCACTGTATTAAAGATATGGAAAGGAGAATACAACCAATGCCTTGATGTTGTAAGGTCCTTTCCAATAGTTCCTTTCTTCCCACACACTTCTTCTCCATGGATTCTAAGATCAACAATCTATCTTGACAAAGAAAATCTCAAAGGCAACATACAAGCTCGAAAAACGCCAAGCTACAAAACTCAAGAACTTTCCAACTCAACACTAGACAACTAGCTTTTCCCATGACAACTCTTCTCCTTTTATAAGATGAAAAGGATAGGGTGAGGAGGTTAGGATCATACCATGAGATCAGGGATGTGACTCATATCCAAACCGATCTGAGGCCACCTCACCTCAGAAGCTTCTCCTCTAGAAGAATCGAGAGGATGCTCTTTTTCCTTCGTACGAAAATCGTCGCACCCTTAACACTGAGAAAACTGACGTCGCAGGCCATTGTGGTGCAACCTTCGATGATCCTAGATCGTCGCATCCTTAACACTAAGCAAGGTGCGACGATCCCTTTTTCTAAGGTTTTTGACAAAGGAAAAGTATAATTCCATCTCTCTGGGAAAATGTATCTCTACTCTATTCTTCTTCAGGGATTTAGTCCATTGATCCTTCTCAAAACAAAGGATAGGTTTACATCATTAACAGTCATAGGTTTACATCATTAACCTTCAGAAAAATCCTACTAGCCCAATACCTTCTTCTACTTGTACTCAAAAATCTAAATTTCCTAACCTTTCCTCCCATATCCCAAACCAATATTGTCATTTCCATCAAACACACATCCACTTTTCCATATATTTCCATGTCCTCAAACATCAAGATGCAACTTGAGAATTATTTATTAATCAATGTTAATTAGAATCTAAATACTCACTCACAAATCCTTCTCCTCTAACACAACATATCCACCCCTCCTTCTTACCTAGGAAAAACACGATTTAATCATATTTGAAAATCGAAATAAAAAGAACCTCATCTCGTGTGAGATTGTGTAGTGTCTACAACTTCCCACAAGCCCCAATACCTGTCCATATCATCTCAATTTGGTACAACAATAGGATCCTTGGTGGCTTATTAAATAATATGCACCATTGCCTTTGTCATTGTTCCCTTCAACAACATCATCAATTGCAATATATCTCCACTTGATTGTTAAGACATGATCCTTTGTCTCATAAAGCAACAATAATGAACACCAATATAAAATACTTACCATAATACCTATACTCTCTACAAAGAAAACAAAGCCTATAAATTAGCCATTGCCATTGATTTCATTTCTTAATGTTGTGTAGTTCAACAACTCATCCTCCATAAATTTATTTTCCTCCATACTATCCCTCCCATTGCTACCCCATAACCATGTGTGTCACAATTATTTTCTCTTAGTCCTTTCCTCAAACCACCCTCACTGCTCTTATCCATTCTCGAGCCCCCTACTATACCCTAGGGTTTCTCATTTAGTTTCAAAACCTCCTCCTTCTTCTCAAAATTATCATCAACCTCTTCTATTCATCCATTCCCATAAATTTAGTTCCCTCACCAAAATTCTTTCAATAGGCCCAAAACAACTAGCCACGACCTATTATCCAAAAACTCTCCATGTTTCCTATACGACATTGGAACTTCCTTTTGTGTCTTGGATTGGGTTTCCCATTGTATACCACAATTGTTTGGATTATGATATGGATAAACAACTACTTAATTATCACATGGAACCAAAAGCTCCAACTTGGCCCTTCTCAAGCCTCAACACGCATTCAACAACTTTATTCTTTCCAACTCTTTATCTACCTCTTTATCTATATAGCTTAACATGGATCATCTCTTGTATTTCTTTTGTCTTCCGTCTCTAGGTATCTATATACATTTAGATACTAACACTATCCTTATCTCTCTTGGTTCTAATACCATCACACAACTCATTCTCATTCTCAGGTTTTAGGAAACAACTATTCAATATTTCTCAATATTTATAACATTCATGTGTCCTCGAAATTTTTTCTCCATCTCTACGAAAATTGGAGTTAGTTCTAAAAATTATAGGAAACACTTTGTGTGGTTTCATTCTTAATATGGGAGGAGAGAGGGGATTCTTTCAATCTAAATGGAGACGAACCAATGTAGATATCCAAGGAAAATCCCCAAGGGATTCACACTTTTCATCCTAGCAATCTCTAGCATAATCATACAATAATATTGTGTTAAAATGCACCTCGAATATATATTAATGAATTATGCCTTTATCGCAATTCAAAAGCTAAAATGTCGGTTTTCTCCTTAGCACTATTGAAAACGCTGCTTAGCTGAAGTGAAAGCAACCAATTGAAGAGCTGCAAAGCTCTTGTGGAAACAACCAATAGAGAAATGAAACCAATCCCTGCAAACAATGAATTCTGATTTTCTGAGACACTTGTTCCCCTCCTGTCGATCAACAGTGCTGCAAATTTGTAGCGTCAGAGTTCATATTTTGTTTATGCCATTTTTGTGAAACATTTAGACAGGGCAATGCTACCTCTTACATCAAGGCCACGTGCGCGAAAGACCGTTCGTCGTGGTTGTACAGCGTTCAACCCAACATCATGTATATGCGTCAAGGTAGGTTAGATGTCCATTCTTCACTTTTGAACTATGCCTATGTCTATGTCAATTTTCATAATGTTTTTTTTTTTTATGAAAATTATAAATCTTTCATCGTTATAGCTTTTTTCACCACTTTGTTTAATGAACTTTTTCTGTAATTTTCCACCTAACTGGTTATTTTATTCATTGCATATATAAACTTCAAAGTATTTTACAACGTTTTTTAACAAATTAGAAAAATGTTTCTTTGCATCATTACAGGACTACAATCACCTTAACTTAGTATAAGCATCTCAATCTTCTATACTAATTCAGACATGCATCATAACGAGAGTTAATTCAGACATGCATCATAATGAGAGTTGATTTGACTAACAAAACCACAATACACATACATGAATGACAAGAAAAACCCACAACAATATATTAATAACTTCCATGATATATGATAACTTCATATATTGTCAAGAACCAAGATTGCTTTAGCTCATGCTAAACTAGCTTTGAGAACAAAGATCCCCTAAAGATCAAACTCAATCATACCAAAGTCAATAAAACATAACTCTTTTTAACTTGTTGATCATTCATGATAGTTTGCACCGGACCCATTCCATGTGCATGTGAGGGCTCATTTCTTCACCAACTTGGGATCCAAGTACATTTTGTTGCACTTTCAACAAGCCCCCTTAAGTTTTGAGTAAAACATAGGCCGTCCTTTTTCTCTTTCTTTTTGTATTTATATTGGATTTATATTGATCTTCATTGTCTTGCAGCCTGTTTTTTTTCAACTCTTTTGAAATGAATAAATTACATGAGCCTCTATGTTTCACTATATTAATTATAACCCAGTCTTATTCCTTATTCCTTTTGGCTTGAGATAATGTTTTCATCTAATAGGTTTTTAAGTTGCTTACTTTTTGAATTTTTATCTGATTTCCCAAATGGAGTCCTTTTTCTCAACTTTTTATTTTTTCTTAGTTTGATTTTCCTTTCTTCTTTATTAAAGTTCTTTTTACCTTTGAACCGGATTCTTTTAGTTTGAAATCTTCAAATGATCTTTTCTTTTTTATCTCTTTTTTTTCTAACATTTCCTCCCAAACCTCAAAATTAGGCTTGATTCCCAAATCTAGCCCATCCCTTGCTTTTGACTTTCGAACTTCTTCCCAATTTTTCAATTGGGCCCCATTCTTCTTATCCTTCAAGTTCCCTTCCCCTAATTTTCCAATCGGGCCTAACTTCAAAATTGGGCCCTAACCTCACTTCCCTTTACTAAGCCTTGTCCTAATTTGGATATTAGTCGTGATTTATGAATTAAACCCTCCTATAAACACTTGAACTGTTCAAACTTTTGGTTTTTGTTTAGATGATTTTGTGTTATTCTTCCTCCTCTTTGAGGTTAAGGTTGAACCTTTTAAGGGTCAATCCTCCAATCGACAGGATTTCCAAATCGAGTGCACCCATCACCAAAGATCCTATAATCTTGGTATAATTTGGCGGTGAGTCCCGATCTTGAAATCGAGCCTTCCCCATTAAACATTAGCATGAAGGGGTTCCAATTTTTCAATCAAGCCCCAATTTTCAAATCACGCTCCCTTGCAACTAACTTTTCTTCACTTCTTTGATCCTTCTTGAGCCTCCATGCAATCTTCAAACTCTTGCTCCTGAAAAAGAGGTCTTGCTTTAAAAAAAAATGAGTTTGATTGTAATTGACTATATTTTCTAAATCAAGCCTCCTTTCCACTAAATTCTCATAAAGCATCATGATTTCCTAATTGATCGAAACCTTTGAATTAGGCCTCCTCTCGATGAACTCTAGATTTGGTTCCATGATCAAGTCTGATGCCCAAATCATTTTCTCATTCTCTAAAAGATAGTGAGAACAGATCTCGATCATTATGTTGGCCTCAATTCTCAGATCAACCCCTTTACTTTCAAACTTTTAACACACATGGACTTTTAAAATTTTAGATTGGATTTTACAATGCATACATATGACTTGTGAATTAATGCACTTTTAAAGAACCTTTTGTCTTGCCCCAATTTGTTGGCAGCATAAATCGAACCAATTCGTTTCAAACTTATAAATAAAAGAAATCTTGACATTTGGTGCATTGAATTGGAAATTTGAAGTCCAACATAAAATTTTGTTTGTTCAAATAATCAATCCATTGAACTCATGATTGGTTTTCCCCTTGTACTTCTTGAAAATATACAGGAATCCATGAGTGCTACAACCCAAAAATAGTCATATATCATGTTTCTAAGTTTTTGTGGTGAGGAGTTTTGCATGTGTTGTTCGGATAATCCACAGTTGGTGTCATTTCTTCATTGGCGTTTCAAATCTCGATTCGGATTTGAAATGTCGATGAAATAATGACACCAACTGTGGATTATCCGAAGAAGTCATATATCCATTAACATCTCTAACTAGGTACTCAATTAGGAAACTATTGTGTTCACGTAGTATCTATTATTATTTTAAAATGAGATCGTTACATGTATTCTATTTGTTTATATGTTGGTAAGATCTACATTGCATTCAAATTTTTCTCTGTTTGAAAGATCCAATTAGTGATTGCATGAAACTCGGTAGATTTATTTTTACCACCTTAAAAAAAGTTGACGTCTGCATGGACCACTTGCATGAGCTATGGAATTTTTTCCCTTGGGAATTGATTTTGAGAAAACCTAGGATCAAACTGTAAATCTTAGCTAAAATTCAAAGATTTGTGTCTACATCAATAAAAATTAGCTTAAGTTAGGGTCAATATCATCATCCTTAAAGAGAAGTTTTCATTTTCAATTTCTATAAGGAATTAACTAATTCAATTAATTCAGTTTTTTGAGCTAAACCTAGCATGCCTTATTTCTATTTCATGCTAACATGTGATAATTTATATATGGCTACCAAAGAATGTTGGAGGAGAAAGAAGGTGTGCAAGAGAAATCATTGTTGGGATAACCAAAGGATCCAATTGATATCATAGAAGATACTAAAGAAGCAACACCAATCAAAATTAAGACCCTCACAACAATAGAGTCATCAATTAAAAAGGAGAAGAAATCTATCAAGGGAAAGTAATTGATATGGATTTAGGAGCGAAACAAACTAATTAACAGACTGAATACAATAAACATAGAGATATGAAGAATAACAAAAATATCTAGTGAATAATATCTTCTATTAAATAATGAAATAGGTTGAAACTGTAAAATTGCAGAACTGAAACACTCGCTCGAATGGTGGTAGTTATCTCTGAGAAGAGATGTGGCTACTACACACATCCATCTAAGAAGGATGGATTACAATGAGGCTCCAGAGGCGTTTTTGTTATTACTCATTAATTCCAAACCCTATACATCCAAAAACCTAACCCTAGAAGGTGAAACACCAAAAGTCATGTGGGCCCTATGGGTAAGTTGGTGTAATTTGGTACCTCAACTTCCAAGGGTCGTAACATTTTCATATGACCTCCATTTTAGGCGTGTGATAGCCCGTTGGAAAGGTATTTCAAAGAAATACTCATTTCTTCATCAAACTCTGGCTTGGTCTATAGTTTGACTGTGGAAATCCAAAAAAAAAAAAAGTTTAGTGCCCCAAAACGACCCTGGAAGTACAACAAGATGTGCTGACATGAAAACATACAAAATAAGCATGTTGGATTAGGAGAGAGACCACCTATATCCACCTGGAGGATTGTGGGGCTTCAGACAACTCTAGAAGTGTAGAACCCATAATTACAAAGCAATACAGAAGAACATGATGAACAAAAAATAGACATGAAGAGCCATTTGGAATAGGTGGGGGGCCACCAATATCCACCTGGATCACTACTACATATTGTAAAAATTCCGACGTTTTATTTGCGGCGTTATGGACAAAATTGTCCATATTGTCGCAAAATAGAGGAAATTTATAAATAAATAAAGTTCATGTTGCCCGATAACATCGATCTTGCCACGTTAACGTCGCTCTTGCCACGTTTTCCACTGGAACGTCGCTCTTGACACGTTTTCCACGGGAACGTCACTCTTGCCACGTTTGTGAAGATATATGTCGCAATTGCCACGTTAACGTCGGTCTTGCCACGTTAACGTTTCTCTTGCCAAGTTTTCCACTGAAACGTCTCTCTTGCCACGTTTGTGAAGATGTATGTCGCAATTGCCACGTTAACGTCGGTCTTGCCACATTTTCCACTGGAACGTCTCTCTTGCCACGTTTGTGAAAATGTATCTCGCAATTGTGACGATTGCGAAACTAGGTTTATGTGTAGTACATATCTGAGTAGGAGAATCTTGCCTTTTACCTTGAATGATTAAGGAATTGTACAAGGGTCTCCTCTTATGTATGAAATTGTATATTCATGCTTCATGTGTATGCAGTAGAGAATTTATTGCAGTGTGATGTCTAGGAAAAGATAGCCAGGAATATTAGCTAAGAGACCCTTGATAGGTCCGATAGGAAGAAGTACTTTGATCTTCCTCCTAGAAGGGATGAAAGTGTAACCATATCTGTAGTTTGATATAGGTCTTGTGTAATGTGGGAATCATTAATCTCCTATGAAACCTTTGTCTTGGTGTGGACATCATGCAAAAAAAAATCTAACCCCCACTTAAATAGCGAGGAAAGAATACCTCAATGGTTTCAGGGAAAGGAAAGTGTTTAAGAATGGTTTGGTAAACCTAGAGAAGGGGCCTAGAAGA
>SNQJ01S0032219.1:32458-55915 GCA_010110895.2 Picea sitchensis
GTCATTACAACTTACTTTGACACAGATCAACCTATCTTTGTGATCAATTATTTTTCCTAGCCTCTTTGCTTCTATGAGGTAAGTTGTATCAATTTGTGATTTATTTTTTAATTCTTCTTTTACTATTGCTAGCATATCCTCCTTTTGTTGTTCTTTTATACCAAAAATTAAGAGGTTCAAGGATCTTTTGTTACGCTCATGGTCCAATTTGATTAGCTTATTCATTTCCTCTTTGATGGGTTTGATATCCAATTTGTTTTCCATATTACTGAGGGTCAAATTGTTGGATAGTTTTTCTTCTAGCTCTTTAATGCCATCTTTGAAGTTGTGATTTTCTTCAACCCCTCTTTCTTGGGTTGATTGTTTATGTTATTCCATTTCTTGAATTCTATCCTTCATTGTTTGTAATTCACTCTTGAACCCTAAGAATCTATCCTCTATTTGAGTTTGAATGGTATCTTTAATTTTTTTATCAATCATCGCCTCTAGCTCTATTTGGAGTTTTATGTCTCTTTCTTCACTCCTTTTTTCTAATGTTTCTAGCTCTATTTGGATTTTGGCATCTCTCTATTCTCTTCTTTTTACTAAAAAATCATAAAATATCTCTAGGGTCATTTTGGGGGGCCTCCCCTTGTTCAGATGAGTTTTTGGAATAGGTGGTGGAGTGCTCATATTGAAAAGAAGAGAAAAAAGATGTAACAATTATTATTATGGATTGACTTTATATCTCAAATCAACTTTTACTTATGAAACTTAAAATAAATATAAATAAATAAAATATATTTAAATCTATTTAAGTAAATTTAAAATTGAATCAAAGTAAAAAGTGACTCACCTCATTTCAGATGTCCAAATGCTCAACCCGTTGAAGAAACCAAAAATAATTTCTGAAAACCGTAGAGAAGTCTAATAATTTCAAAACAAGACAGAAGTAGTATTGTTCATTTTTCATGTTCAGTTTGTTCAATCATATACATTTTTCACCTAACACTTCTGTCATATGAATTTTGCACCCAACACTTCCATCATATACATTTTTCACCCAACAATTACTGAGTCACGGGTTGGAGAGTCTGTTTATGTATCACGAGTCCGACCCCGTTTAGTAATTTATAAAATATTATAACATTGTACCAAGATTTATAGTAATTTATATAATGCTATAACACTTTTTAATTAAAGAATATATAAACAATTATTTAAATTTTATTCAATATTATTTTTAATGTTTTTAAATGAAAATTTGGATTTTGGGAATTTTGATTTTGTTTATGATAATAAATGTTTGTACCTAGAAATTGATCCTTCTTGGCTCTAAAGTTAAAATGGATATATACTTGTATATATTATTTTATATTAATATTAATAAATAAACTATACATTAAATTTATGATATCTATCCTATTCATGATTAATATGTGATAATGTTTTGTTCAATTTTATTCTATTAATTATTCATATTTATTTTTTTATTTTTCATTTTTTTATTTACGGCTTTTTACGTGATATACATCCTGCACCCAACAATTCCGTCATATACATTGCATTGAGTAATTTATAGAATATTATAACATTGTACCAAGATTTATAGTAATTTATATAATGTTATAACACTTTTTACTTAAAGAATAGTATAAACAATTATTTAAATTTTATTCAATATTATTTTAAGTTTTTAAATGTAAATTTGGAATTTTAGAATTTTGATTTTGTTTAGGATAATAAATGTTTGTACCTAGAAATTGATCCTTATTGACTTTAGAGTTAAAATGGATATACTTGTATATACAATTTTATATTAATATTAATAAATAAACTATAAATTAAATTTATGATATCTATCCTATAATATTAATATTAAATATAATATTCATTATTAATATGTGATAATGTTTTGTTAAATGTTATTCAACTAATTATTCAACTTTTTTTTTCATGTCCAACCTATTTCGTGATATATATGTTAAGTAAACATTTAAGACCGTGAGACCTATTAGGTAAACATTTAAGAAAGAATGTGTGTGGTAGGTTTTAAGTACGTTAAGTACTTAAGAATAATAAAAAATAAACAAAAAACCTTGGATAAGCTAGCATGTCAAACATTGTTATAAATTTAGCTAGCAGAAAATGCTAAGATAAACATTCCAACTAATGCTAGCATTAATCCACCTTCAAGCAACGCAGCAACGCATAAGAAAATATATGATTCAAAAAAACCTTATACGATCAAAAAGTTTGGATATGCTAATATATAAAACATTGAGATTAGTGAAGTTGGTAATAAGACCTCCAATCTGTTATCCAATCAGATCATGACATATAAAATTTAGTAATTTATAAAATATTATAACATTGTACCAAGATTTATAGTAATTTATATAATGTTATAACACTTTTTACTTAAAGAATAGTATAAACAATTATTTAAATTTTATTCAATATTATTTTTAATGTTTTTAAATATAAATTTGAAATTTTGAAATTTTGATTTTGTTTATGATAATAAAGGTTTGTACCTAGAAATTGATCCTTATTGACTCTAAAGTTAAAATGGATATATATTGTATATGCTATTTTATATTAATATTAATAAATAAACTATAAATTAAATTTATGTTATATATCCTATAATATTAATATTAAATATTGTATTCATTATTAATATGTGATAATGTTTTGTTAAATTTTATTCAATTAATTATTCAAATTTATTTTTATTTTTCATCTTTCATGTCTAGCTTGTTTTGTGATATACATTTTGCACCCAAGACTTCTATCATATACATTTTGCACCCAACAATTACGGAGTCTCAGGTTGAGTCTCGAGTTCACATTTATAGTCATGCTTATGTATCACCAGTCCCACCCTGACCCCCCACCGCAACATGAGATTTAGTAATTTATAAAATATTATAACATTGTACCAAGATTTATAGTAATTTATATAATGTTATAACACTTTTTACTTAAAAATAGTATAAACAATTATTTAAATTTTATTCAATATTATTTTTAATGTTTTTAAATGTAAATTTGAAATTTTGATTTTGCTTATGATAATAAAGGTTTGTACCTAGAAATTAATCCTTCTTGATTCTAGAGTTAAAATGGATATATAATTGTATATACTATTTTATATTAATATTAATAAATAAACTATAAATTAAATTTATGATATCTATCATATACTATATTGTATTCATTATTCATATGTGATAATGTTTTGTTAAATTTTATTCAATTAATTATTCAAATTTATTTTTATTTTTCATTTTCCATGTCTGGCTTGTTCTCTGATATAAATTTTGCACTCAACATTTCCATTATATACATTTTTCACCCAACAATTTTGGATGGTTGGAGAGTTCACATTTATAGTCATGCTTATGTATCCAGAGGGGGGTCACATTTCCTCTTAAGAGGTCACAAGTTTAAATCCAGAGGGGGGTAGGGTATGTATACCTCTGTAGACTTTACTAGTCAAATAGTTGGGCTGAGGGGGGTCCCTTGTCCCACAAACAAGGGGGTCTCATACACCAATTTGGTGTGGATTGGCAGTGACCTTAAAAATAGATTATTATTATTATTATTATTATCACGAGTTCACCCACCACAACATGAAATTTAGTAATTTATAGAATATTATAACATTGTACCAATATTTATAAATTAATATTAAGATTAATATTTATAATCTATTCTATAATATTAATACTAAATATGGTATTCATTATTAATATGTGATATTTTTTTGTTAAATTTTATTCAATTAATTATTCATATTTATTTTTTATTTTTCATTTTTCATGTTCTGTTTGTTCCGTGATATACATTTTGCACCAAAAACATCCTTCATATACATGAGACTGAGTAATTTATAGAATATTATAACATTGTACCAAGATTTATAGTAATTTATATAATGCTATAACACTTTTTACTTAAAGAATAGTATAAACAATTATTTAAATTTTATTCAATATTAGTTTTAACGTTTTTAAATGTAAATTTGAAATTTTGAAATTTTGATTTTGTTTATGATAATAAAGGTTTGTACCTAGAAATTGATCATTCTTGACTCTAGAATTAAAATGGATATATACTTGTATATATTATTTTATATTAATATTAATAAATAAACTATAAATTAAATTTATGATATATATCCTATAATATTAATATTAAATATCTTATTCATTATTAATATGTGATAATGTTTTGTTAAATTTTATTCAGTTAATTATTCAAATTTATTTTTATTTTTCATGTCCAACGTGTTCCGTGATATATATGTTAAGTAAACATTTAAGGCTTTGAGGCCTGTTAGGTAAACATTTAAGGCTCTGAGGCTTGTTAGGTAAACATTTAAGGCTGTCAGAACCGTCCAAGGGCCTCGCGCTGTGTAAACATTTAAGAAAGAATGCATGTGGCAGGTTTTACATACATTAAGTACTTAATAATAATAAAAAATAGACAAACCTTGGATACGCTAGCATATTAAACATTGGGATAAATTTAGCTAGCAGAAAATGCTAAGACAAACATTCGAACTAATGATAGCATTAATCCACCTTCAAACAATGCATAAGAAAATATATGATTCAAAAAGGTCGTATACGATCAAAAAATTTGGATATGCTAACATATAAAACATTGGGAATAGCAAAGCCGGCAATAAGACCTCCAATCTGTTATCCAATCAGATCATGACATATATGGTACTTTTTATTATATAAAAATCAATGTTTTTTGTTCCCTAGTTCCAACATTAGATACTATGCAAATATTTGTGGTCAAAGGACAAACTAATATGAAATCAACGAATTATCGATCACTATAGTCCCCCTATGCCTACGGCAGGGGCTAATAAGTCAAAATGATCCTTTTACTTTATAAAGGTCGCTTATGTCAATTGTCACATTTTCCTTTTTACTTAACTTACGAAATTAAATGATATATGGACAATATTTGTAATACTTCAAACTACATAGTTATTTATGTATCGTCGCGATACTTCCCTGGGCGGTAAGATAGATTCGCAAAATACCTGCTTCTTCTTCGATAATCTATGAGGAATGGACGACGAGTCCATTGATCGTGTACGTAATTAGCCAAATTCAATTTTTCTGTTATACCATATACGTCAGGCAGTTATCTTTTGGTGGTTTGATATTCAGACAACAATTTTTTTGTTGTTGGGGAAATCCTTCATGGTTTGAATTATATGATTGGAGGCCACGTAAACCCTGAATTTCTTAAAAACGTTGAATTTTCATCTCTTTATCTTGCTGGGAACAATAATTTTTTTCCATGCATTCCTATGAATTAGAGGAATTTTGTGACTTGCAACAAGACGATATCCTTCTGCATTAAATTCTACAATAATGACAGGCTTGCAGAGGAATATCTTTTTATTTGCAGTGGAATAGATTCTTTTTGGATTATGTAAGGTCACAGATGATAAAATGGGAGAGTAGAGTATAATACACAAATATTCAGTTACTTACAATATCAATACATTGGACTCTATTATATAGAGTGTACAGGTTGTTATCAGATCTAACTTATTCTAAAGATAACTGGAGAGGTTGAGAGAATATCTCAACCACACACCAAACTAGGATCTAACCAATCCAACTCTCTAACAACCTCTTAATAATAGGATCACACAACTCACTTAAAAGTTAGCTCTACTTCTCAATACATTAGAAAGCATATTAGATAAGTAGGAATTATATATTCCAACACTCTCCCTTAATGACTACTTATCTAAATATCTATGTGGTCATATCTTTGCTTCCTCTTGTACCTGCATCTGATTATTGACACCCATATAAAAATAAATCCATCTACCGGAATACATGGGTCATCAGCCGTTGCAACCGCCAGTTCTCTAGCAATCATTTTCATCTACATGGTTCATTCAACCATTCTTCCTCATATCTGCCCCTGCATCACATCATCATCAACCTGGGTTTTTTTTGGCTTACCCATAACTATGCTTTAGGTTTTCTCGGATTTCCCTCAACCATGCACTAGGTTTTATCAGATTACCTATAACCATGCTCTAGGTTTTCTCAGATTACCCTCAACCATGCATCAGGTTTTCTCGGATTACGTGTAACCATGCATCAGGTTTTCTCAGATTACCTATAACCTTGCTTTCTCAAGTGGTTTTGACCACTGTAAACCATCCTTTACATAGTAGTTTTTAGATAGCCATGAAATTTTCACATTAGGGGGTATACAATGGCTCAGCTACATACTTAATTATTCTCTAGGACCATTACTTCAAAATATCATAGAATTTCTTTCAATTACATGTGTGACTCAATTTCAAATAACTTAAATGACATAACTATACAAACCTTCAAACAAACAAAAAATAAAAATATCACAACTCAATCTCACTTTTTTCACACACATTCTAAATTGTGTGAGTTCGACAAAATGGGCACGTACACCTCACTTAACTATAACATCTCTACTACAATGACACTTATGCAGAAGGCCATCCTAATCAACACCCCTGTAGGAGAACTTCTTGAACATTCTCATCTTCGGCTGCACTATACCGACCTCCACATGATTCAACATCTATGAAGACTACAGCTAAATCAACACACAGTGCCCCTTCTTTTTACACAGGCACCCTTGTGCACAGGTTTTGCAATTACGAGTTCACAGTTGCAATTTTGTCCACAGAGCATCCAGTGGAAGTTGTGGGATGAATTCGTGATTACCCAGAGAGAAAGGAGAAGCAAACTTCAATTCAGTTGCTCCCTACATCGTATTCCTTAAGTAAATCTTGAATCCTTACTTACATTTCAAGCACCCTTCTAGACAGATACACTGCGAAGCTTCCGATTGCAGGAACAAGTGTTATTGTATTTATGCCCTGGCATGTTTTCTCATCGATTGAATCTGTTCCAAAGCTTTCGATAAGCTCTATAATTTGTTACATTGCATAATAGCAACTCAGAACCTGAATCGAATTTTGGATAGTGTATCAAACACCTTTTCTCAGCAATGTTTCCATTGATATGCACATGATGGTTGTGGAAACAACACATCGGGTCGCGGCCTCTCCTTTTCTACACATTTGGTAGCCATTGAATCTCATTTTGGCAGTCCCTCGCATCTTTCATCCACAAGAATTTGAAAATTGTGACCAATTTTGCAGAATTCGACGTCACTTTTCTCTCAAATTCATCCAAGACAGCAAGGACATCTTTGTGAAGATGAGCTCACTAGTGATGGAACCATCGACCACGTCTCGCAGGTCATCGATGTCGTCGTTGACATCTGTTTCCCAACTAGATTTTCACCGATCCTCACAGCATTGGAGGTTCTTGACAATCCCATTCGTCTTGTGCTCGAGGTCGCCCAACATTTGGGAGAGAACACCATCAGGACCATTTCCATGGATGAAACTGAGGGACTTGTCTGTGGTCATAAGGGAGTTTTTAACACATGATCACCCATCATGATCCCTATTGACAGAGCCACTCTTGGGCGTTCTCCTCTTGGATATCGGAGGAGAACGCAAATAAATTCATTGAGGGAATCCTTTTATTTATTTACGGTTGTACACACTGAGAAGACTAGAAAGTACCCTACGTTCTCGAACTGAAACTTGTTCCACCTTTTTTCAGAACGACTCAATCTCTGCAAAACAACATCTCTACTCTCCAAATGTCGTGAACTCTTCTGACATCAAACGGGTTCGATCAATAGTGGATGCACAATTCCTTCAATGATATCTTCTGCAACAATTTCCAGTGATTTGTTGCACACTTCTCTTGCACATCCTTCACCTACAACTACAACAGTCAACACATCACTTCGCAACTTGCTCGACCATTCTAACAATCACACAATAATTTACTCTACTCTCCACATGTCCCTGGGCACTCCCGTGAGGGAGTCACACCAAGCCCTGACACTCTGATACCATGATAAAATGGGAGAGTAGAGTATAATACACAAATATTCAGTTACTTACAATATCAATACATTGGACTCTATTATATAGAGTGTACATGTTGTTATCAGATCTAACTTATTCTAAAGATAACTGGAGAGGTTGAGAGAATATCTCAACCACACACCAAACTAGGATCTCACCAATCCAACTCTCTAACAACCTCTTAATAATAGGATCACACAACTCATGTAGAGATTAGCTCTACTTCTCAATACATTAGCAAGCATATTAGATAAGTAGGAATTATATATTCCAACAACAGATTCATTTATTTGATTATTCAACCATTGATTGTCACGACTAGAGTTAATGTCACAACTTATGGTTGAACTAGGAACCTTTGTACAGAATACAAACCGTGGCCTTTTCGTTGAAGAAAAAAAATTGTATCTGTGAATTATAATAACTGGCAATAGAAGAAGCCACTAGAACAACAAATGACCTTTACTTATTCTTCCCCACAAATTTGTGTTATTCGTTTTTCGATTTTGCAGCGGAGGGTAAATCCTGACTCGTAAGTGGTCAAGGGCCATATGGTGGCTAAAATACTATATGGTCAATGGTCAAGATCAACAACAAGGTTTTGATACCACTATGGTGAACCAACCTGGCTCACGAGTTAATAATAAAAAATATTTGGAATATAAAGATATCCATATAGGACAATAATATATATTAAATAATAATGTATAAGAATGAGATTGATCATGAGTACAATGAGAATGAGGGCCTTATATACCCACGCAGAGGTGCCCTTTCATGAAGAGACGTAACCTTTCATCATGAAGGTGTCTCTTTATTATTAATAATTAACTATTGATTATTTATTATTATTTATATTTTATAATGTATTTACATTTATTATTATATATTATGTTCATAACACAATATATATTCTCAACTATTCCATATTT
This sequence comes from Picea sitchensis, assembly GCA_010110895.2. Classification (NCBI taxonomy): domain Eukaryota; kingdom Viridiplantae; phylum Streptophyta; class Pinopsida; order Pinales; family Pinaceae; genus Picea; species Picea sitchensis. The sequence goes on from SNQJ01S0032219.1 coordinate 41,360, forward strand.
GGAATGACATATAAAGGGTCAACAAAATTTTGTTTATTTAAATTTTTCACAATTATTTGGGTTTGTATAAGTAATGCATTTCTTACTTGTGTGGGTGTAACAACCTTACTATAATCCCTGGTTTAATCAATGCATAATGTAGATATAAATGTGGCCATGGTCAAGCAATGTAATGAAAAATGTATTTCCTGAATTGTAAATAAATATAATGTAATACCATCTGTTGGAATATGGACATAGATGGGGGATGGTTAATCCACAACAGAGGGAGAATGCCTAGAGAGTATCCAAGAGGGGTCCAAGGGGAAATAATTGATGATTATTAATTCAAACCCACATTTTTTAATTTTATTATCATTTGAGCAAAACTTATATTTTATGGTTGAGTTTATGAGAGCCTAATCATTGAATATTTGTCATAGCATGGGTGTGAGAGTCACATCCCATAGTTATTGGAGAGCATGGGGCTAAAGTACAATCAACTTTGGGAAGAGTAAGCAGTCAACTATCTTGGTAAAGGAGACGAAATTGGTATGGGTAGGAAATACAGTTTTACATAGACAAGTTTTACATGAACAACAAGTAGAAAAGAGAGTAGAAGAGATTGGGCACTGGAACAACAAGGATGGGTGAATTCTGGAGCATGTTAGAGAGTTTTTGGAGATGGAAATTGAAGAGAAAAGTTTTCAAACTTGAAGAGTGAACTCCTAGGTGGGTTGCAATGTATCAACAAGTGTTTTTTGTATCTTTTGTTGGTGGTTTTCCTGACATTGAATTCGCTTGAGTTCCCAGTAGAGAGATTTCTATATACCTGAGCCAGAGAGTCCCTGATAAATGAATGGGATGTCTGATGGACTGAGAAAATTGAAGGGGTACAATCTTTGGGTTGGGTAAGTCAAGAGGAAGAAATTTGGAGGAAATTTGGGATAGTTGTAGGAGAAAACCAGTGACTTGTGTGATATTGAGTTGTGAGGGGACTGTCAGAGGAACCCTTCTTTTGTGGATTCCTATCCCTAGGTCGGGGTGACTTTATTTTGAGATTTGAAACAGGTCTATGGTTGGATGGAACGTCCTTCCTAGGAAGTTGGTTGCACAAAATATCTTTTAAAGATAAGTGTTTATTGATTTTGTTGAGTTATTTATGAGTTCATGGCTGTGCATTTACTCTGTCAAAGAGAAGGGTTTTATATGTTGTTATAGATGTTTTATAAAGTGCATTCATGCTTGTTTATAAGGTTGTAGTTGCATTTAATTATGGGTACTAGAATCTGGTTGTAAATGTGAATAAGTCATAGATGGTAAGCTACAAGAATCTAGTTAATGGAAGAAAATTTTGTTTTTGTGTATTTCCACGTAGTAATGTTTCCTGGTTAACCTGGGGGATGTTACATAATGGTATCTGAGATCAAGGTTCAATAATGATATTATATGGTCTAGGAGCCAACTCAAATTGAGGAGATTTATGGTTATATATTTTGTCCTATGGCGAATTTGGGGGGAAATTGGTGAACATAAGTGAAATCCCCAAATTACGAGTAGATTTTGAGTTTCGGTGCTTTAGAGAAGACGAAGAAAAAATTATGGCATCAATCTACAGGTTGCATAATTGAATTCATCTATGGAAGTCGAATTCTTGTTTGTTTCAGGGCAGTTGTGATTTTTTGCAGATTGACGGTCCAAATTAATTCAACCATGAGGATCAACGATCGCGATTCAGTCCTAAAATGGGGCATAAAGGTGAATTTGAATGGAGGAGTCTGATGGTGCAAGCCAAATGAACAAGGAATGCTCATTGTATCAAGGGTCAATCCTAGCCATTCATTGGAAGTCAAGTTTCGAAAAGTTCCTGAAGCAAGGTGTGAGTTGAATTCTGAAGAAGAGAATCCAAAAAGAATGAGAGTCATCCGATCAATCGGGGTCATTCTTAGCCATTAGATCTTGCAAAGATGTTCTTTTGGAAAAATGTTTTTGGGAGAGCTTGCTCGGAAGGTTTGGGTGTGTTTCACATCCCAAAGGAGTTAGTCAAAACAAATTAAAGGTCAATAAGTTGAGGCTTTCAGAGAAGATCTAGACTGTCATATGCGAGTGAGTTCAACCATTAGATCTATCAAAAAGGAAACTTCATAAAGGTTGAGGATCATGGCAAGTTATTTTTCCGATGAAAGGTTTCTGATGGGTGAATTCCAATAGAGAGGGATTGATAGGGAATCATACTTTAGAGTTCGGAAAGGTTGGGAGCATGGAAAGTTGTGTTTCCTATGGAAAGAGTCCGAAAGCATTTCAGACTTCGAGAAATTCATGTAACCAACAATTAAATCTTTCTTATGGGAAGGTTCCAAAGAAGACTTATGACAAGCCTGCAAAGGACCAACCATAGCTTGGAAAGGCCAAGAAGATAAACGATTGGGATTAATCCCTATTTTGGGATCAATGGTTTGGATCTAAAGACTGTTACAATAGTAAATCAATGAATTTTTCCATGAAAAATTCCACTTTTTGAAGGTCTTTGTCTTGCATTTTGAGGGCCTAAACAATGTTTTTAGAAAATCAAATTTATGAAAAATTGTGTGTCCTTCTAGGACACATGGTTACTACTTATAAAATTAAAGAGCTCGAATAGAGCTTTCCAACAAGCTAAATTGTTCTCCAAAGAGAGCTTGTATGAGAGAATTACAACCAAAACAATCAAGGGTAAAAATTTAGTACCAGATTTCTTTTAGAGGGCATAACTCCTAGCTTAGGAGATAGTTTGGGGCCCAGGAGTAGTCTATGGAAATATCATGGACTGCAAAATTCATCCATGGAGCCATATTTGAGTTATGTGTACCTAAAAAAAGTGTAGAGAGAGAAATAGGAAACATGTAGCATGCAGGGTTGAAAAATAGAAAATGGTCAAAATTTATGAAGACCATAACTTTATGCTCGAAAATTAGAATTAGAAAAATAAATAGTTAATAGAAAGGTATTGAGGAGGAAAATCCATCTATAACCTTAAAAAATAATTTAAGCATTAAATTTTTCATTCAAATAAAAAGAAGAAGATTGGTGACACTAAAGGGAAGAAGAAAGTTTATGATTCTTTTCCAAATTGTGTATGCATTTATTTTCATCTAAAATAAATTGTTTGCATGCACATTTTATATAGAATTAGAATTTCAGAGAATCAATTTGGTTTCTATATGAGAACCATAACAATGGAATATTCCCAAGGGTCCTACAGTCATGAGAAATAATTCAGAGGTATGCATGTGAGCATGGGGAATGATGAGACCGAGTCCAATGGAAGAAGAAATAGGCAAGACCCTATAACTATGAGGAGCCTAAATAGAGAAGTGCAGATCTATAGAGATGATAATGAAGGCTTAAGAAGAGATACTTCAAAGTTTGAATATGTTTCATAAGAAAGTTAACAAAGACTCTGACACAAATCCAGAAGCTAGTGCTAGACATGTGACAACATCCAAATCCCATAGCAGAAGGGATGGGAATGGGAATGATAGGCAGTCAAGGAGTAGGAGCAGGAACCATCATTCCTCAGATCAATCCACTAGGAGAGCTCATACTATTTCAGGGATAGGGAGAAGCCCAATTATGTCCCCTATCAGGAGGTGGAGGAGAAGGCCTGAAGGAAACATCTTGCAAGGTGAACTTAGGAAGATCAAGCCACCAACATTCAATGTTGATCATAGGAAGGGAGAAGGGGTTGAGGCCTTGTTGTAGGAAATGAAGAAATATTTCCAACAACATGATTACCCCTCCAAGGTAGAAAAAAAAATTGCAATCTACCACTTGTAGGGAAAGACAACCATGTGGTGGGATCAACTTAAGAAAGCCAAGCATCTTGATGAGAAGAGGGTCTTATGGAGGTAGTTCAAAGCATATTTCCAAGATAAATATTTTTCTGAGAATTATTATGAGAGGAATATGAAAGAGTTCTTTGAACTCAAGTTGGGAAGCATGACAAGATGAGTATGAGAAGAGGTTCTTTGAATTGTTGAAGTATGTGGACTTCATAAAAGATAAAAAAATCAAAATCCAAAGGTTTGTTAGTGGGTTAATCTCCTTTTACAATGACAAGATACAATATGATAACCCCAAGACATTGGCAGAATCCATAAGGAGAGAAAAACATCTATGTTAGAAAAAAAGAGGAAGGTGAGTCTTTCAAAAGACTTGGAATGACAAGATGAAAGGAAAGAGGGAGAAAAGGAAGATAGTTTTTAAGTCACCTTTTTTAAAGAATAACTCTCCAACATATCAACAAGGAGATTCAACCCAAAATGAACATAAGACAACAAATTATTTTGGAAAAAGTCCAAGGAAACATCCTATACAATGTTGGGGATGCGAAGGGAATCACTTGTATAGGGATTTCCCTCACAAAGGAGAAACAATGAGAACTATCCACAATATTCAGGAGGTTGAAATAGTGGAATATATGGGAGGAATCATGCCAAGTATTTATGCATTCTTGGACAACAAGCAAGCAAAGTATCAATCCCCCATGATTGAAGTGGAAGGTAAGTTTCATGAACAACCCATATCAATTTTAATTGATTCTGCAGCTAGCCATAGTTACATAAAATCTAACATTATTGAAATATTTCACTTGAAAATGAGTAAGCAAAAGAAATCTTGGTTACTTCAGTTGGCCACAGGGGCTAAGAGGAAGATCAATGAGTTGGTTAAATATTGTAGATGTGAACATTATACCTTTGGGTTCATATGACTATCTAATTGACATGGATTGGTTCAAAAAACACCATGTTKTCCTAGATTGTTACAACAAGACAACAACTTTTTTTTATGAGAAAGGGAAACAAGACAAAATTGAAGGCATTCTAAGAAATGTAGTTGTTAGAGAAATTTCATCCATGTAGCTGAAAAAGAGTTTCAGGAAAGTATGTCAAATTTTTGTAGCCCATATGGAAGAGGCAACTGGAGATAAAGTGGAAAGTCTTGAAGACAATCTAGTCTTGAGAGATTTTGAAGATGTTTTTGAGGAAATTCTAGGATTTCCATGAAAGAGGGACATTGACTTCTCCATTGATTTGGTGCGAGGAGTTGCCCCAATATCCAATATTCCTTACAGAATGGGCACACCAGAATTGAAAGAGTCACAAATGCAACTAGAAGAACTTTTAAAGAAGGGGTATATAAGCCAAAGTGTATCACCTTGGGGAACCCCAATTATTTTTGTGAAGAATAAAGATGGAACCTTAGGGATGTGTATTGATTTCAGACAACTGAATAAGGTCACTATAAATAAAAAATATCCCTTGTCAAGGATTGATGATTTATTTGATTAGCTGAAAGGTGCAATAATATTTTCCAAGAATGACTTGATATTAGGCTATTATCAAGTGAGGATAAAGGAAGAAGATATTACCAAGAAATCATTCAAAAAAGGTATGGGAATTATGAATTCATGGTAGTGCCATTTGGACTATCAAATGCCTAAGTTGTTTTTATGTGTCTAATGAATGGAGTGTTCAGGGAGTACCTGGACAAGTTTGTAATTGTTTTCTTAGATGATATTCTCATCTACTCCAAGTATGAAAAGGAGCATGAGGAGCATATGAGAATGGTGATAAAGTTATTAAGGGAGCATAATTGTATGCCAAGCTAAGTAAGTGCATTTTTTATCAAAAGAAGATCCATTACTTGGGGCATATTATTTTAGTGGATGGGATAACAATCGATCCTTAGAAGATAGAGATCATTAGAGGATGGACAATTTCTAGAAATGTGATAGAGGTCAGATCATTTATGGGTCTCATGAGTTATTACAAAAGATTCATAAAAGGGTTTTCAAAGATTGAAAGCATGATCACTTGTTTGCAAAAGAAGGGAGTGAAGTTCGATAGGACACCAAAATGTGAAGAGAGTTTCTATCATTTGAAAAACATTTTGACAAGTACACCCATATTGAATATTGCAGCACCAGATGAAGATTTTGTAGTGTGTACAGATTCATGCAAGGAAGGGCTCAATGGATTCCTCAGTAAAAAATATCATGTGGTATGTTATGAGTCCTAGAAATTAAATGAGTGTGAGAGAAATTGCACTACACATGATCTAGAATTAGAAACCTTTATGCGTGGATTAAAAATGTGGAGACATTATCTCATGGGGAAGATATTTGAGTGAAGAACAAACCACTATGGTCTGAAGCATTTATTTGGAACATTAAATCCTAGGAAAAATCGGTGGCTGAAATTTTTTAGTGAGTATGACTTCGAAATTAAACATGTCAAAGGCAAAGAAAATCAAGTGGCTGATGCACTCAACGAAAGAGCTTAAGAAGTGCATGTTTAATCCATCAGCAACAAATTCAGATCAACATTATTTTCAAATAAAGTAAAACCTACAACAAAGAAATTTACAACAGAAAATTAAAAATTATGAATTAAAAGAGGATGGAAACCTCTTGTACAGAGGCAAGGTGTATGCGCCAAATTCCATGGAGCTGAAAAATATAGTGTTAAGAAAAATGCATAATGTGTCATATGTTGGGAACCTAGGATATTAGAAATATAGTACAGTTGTAAGGAGCCAATACTTTTGGCCGAGAATGAAGAGAGAAGTGGATAACTACATAGCTCGGTGTCTAGAGTGTCAAAAGGTGAAAACATGACACATGCATCTAGTGGGATTTATACAACCATTTCCCATTCCATAATGGAAGTGGGAAGTCGTTACAATATATTTTATTACAAAGTTTCCCAGAATAGAGAAGCAACATGACTCCATCATGTTGGTGGTGAAAAAATTGACTAACAAAGTGCATTTTATTCTTGTGAATACCACACACAAGGCAGCAAACATTGCAGAGATTTACATGAAGGAAGTTGCCAGGATACATGGAGTTCCTAAGGCAATAGTTTCAGACAGAGATTCAAAGTTTACATCCAAATTTTGGCAAGGTTTGTTCAAAGGATTTGGGAAAAATGTGAATCTTAGTACAATGTATCACCCAGAGTCAGATGGGAAAATAGAGAGGACCAATAGGATAATTGAAGACATGCTCAGAATGTATGTGATGGATCAACTATCAAAATGGGAAGACTATATGCACTTAGTGGATTTTTCTTGTAATAATGGGTATCAAGAATCATTAAAAATGAATCCATTTGAAGCTTTGTATGGTAGGAAATGTAACACACCAGTGAGTTGGGATAACCCAACAGATAGAGCCATCATTGGACCAGATTTGTTAAAGGAAATATAAGAGAAGATGACAAGGATCATGTATAATTCAAAGGCATCCCAAGATAGGCAGAAGATTTATATACATAAGAACAAAGTTCTTAGAAATTTTAAAGTATGGGAACATGTTTTCATAAAATTTAAAGCAAAAAAGAAGTTCGATAAGGTTAGGTTGTTTACTGAAGTTGGCAGTAAGATATTGTAGGCCTTTTGAAATATTAGAAAATATAGGGCTAGTTTCATACATGCTAGCATTTCCTACATCCATGAGAGTGAATAATGTATTTCATGTGTCATTATTAAATAAATATGTTCCTGACCCTAACCACATAATTGATTGGACTATGATCTAGGTGGAAAACGAAGGGGATTTTGGGGTGGAACTAGTATGAATCCTGGACTAGAAAGTAAAAGTCTCCGGAACAAATCCATAGGGCCAGTAAAGGTTCAATGGAACTACTATGGTCCTAAATATGCAACATGGGAGCATAAAGAAACCATATGGGAGGAATACCCACAAAATTTTACCAATTTTGAAGAAAATATAAGCTAAATATACAAGACTCCATCTTTAGGTAGCCAATTACTGGAACCACATCTCTAAATTTCTTGGTTGCCTATGTTGATAGCCCCGATAAAATAATGGTGCATACCTATGGACTGAAGTTAGTGAAGGGGGTACATTCCTTGGGTCAGAAAGTTGAGAAGAAGCATAGATTGTGGTTGGGACTGCTATTGGAGGGTAAAGATAGCAGAATTTTATTTTATTTTTTCTAAGAATTGTGAAGTAAATATATCTATGTATTTCGGCATGGTGTGGTGCATCGAGGAAGATGAACAATTGTAGGGGAGGGGGAATGTAACACCCCCACTATAATACTTGGTTTAATTAATGCATAATGTGGATATAAATGTGGCTATGGCCATGCAATGCAAATGAAAAATGTATTTAATGAATTGTAAATAAATATAATGTAATACTAGTTGTTGGGATATGGACAGAGATGGGGGATGATTAATCCACAAGAGAGGGAGAATTCCTAGAGAGAGTCCAAGAGGGGTATAAGGGGAATTACATTATGGGTATTAATTCAACTTTGGGCAGAGTGAGCAGTCAACTATCGTGGGAAAGGAGAGGAAATTTGTATGGGTAGTAACATGAAGTTTTACACAGACGGATTTTATATGAACAAGGATGGCTGAATTATGCATCATGTTAGAGCATTTTTGGAGCATTTTGGAGCTGAAAATTGAAGAGACAAGTTTTCAGGCCTAAAGAGTGAACTCCTGGGTAAGTTTCATTGTAACAACAACTGTTTATTGTTGTTTTTTCTAGTGGTTTTCTTGGTAGTGAGTTCCCTTGAGCTCCCAATAGAGAGATTCCTAACTACTGGAGCCAGAGAGATCCTAATAAACAAATGGGACACCTAATGGACTGAGAGCAGTGAAGGGGTACATTCTTTGGGTTGGGTAGGTCAAGAGGAAGAGAGCTAGAGGAAATTTGGTAAAGCTATAGGAGAAAACCAGTGGATTGTGTGATATTGAGTTGTGAGGGGACTGTGATAGGCACCATTATGTTTTGGATTCCTATCCCCATCTTGGGGGTGACTTTCTATTGAGATTTGGAACAACAGGTCTATGGTTTGGTGGAACATCCTTCCCAAGAAGTTGGTTTCACAAACTCTCTTTTAAAGATAAATGTTTATCTATTTTGTGAAGTTATTTATGAGTTCATGGATGTGCATTTACTCTGTGAATGAGAATGGTTTTATATGTTGTTATAGATGTTTTAATACTTGTGTTCATTCTTGTTTATAATGTTGTAGTTGCATTTAATTATGGGTATTAGAATATGGTTGTAAATGTGAATAAGTCGTCGTTGGTAAGCTACAAGAATCTAGTTAGTGGAATAAAATTTCATTTTATGTGGATTTACGCGTAGTAATGTTCCCTAGTTAACCTGGGGGATGTTACAATGGGCACTCCAAATAAAAAAAATCTCATTTGCAAATTTTATGGCATCTATTCAAACGAAATAGGATTTGAATTTGGATTATCAATGAAATATGATTTGAATTTGGATTATCAACATTTAATGACTTGTACTAACCATTAAGCTATAATGCAACAATGGAGATATATACAGGTTGAAAAGGAATTCATTCAACTTCAACAATCTGTCTATATGTGACATTGTTATTATAACATAAGGATTTTTTAAATGTATTACATTAAATATTTAGTTATATAAAATTAGTTATAAATTTAGTGAAGTATACNTACAGGTTGAAAAGGAATTCATTCAACTTCAACAATCTGTCTATATGTGACATTGTTATTATAACATAAGGATTTTTTAAATGTATTACATTAAATATTTAGTTATATAAAATTAGTTATAAATTTAGTGAAGTATACATACTACACTTGCAAAAGATGTCTAAATTAGTGAATTTTCCCATCACTAATTAAATTTATGCATTTAAAAAATTCCAGGAGAGGCTTGTTGTTCTATAACTGCAATGTAAAAACAAAAACATGGGAAAATTTAAATAATAATGGTCCATTAATTTCACTGTTATAATCTTGAGCATTGTAAATGGACACACTCTATATGAAAACTAGCCATATTGTTTAAATTGTAATACTAATAATATGGATTTATTCATAAACCATGATTCATGTTTGTGTTGTAGTTTTAAAATGTAATGTGGTGGCAACACAGATTCTAATGCCATCACAAAATGAAAAAATGTACCTAGAAACTTGGTTCTTTCTATCTACTCACTAAAATTATTTCCCATGATGATGTTGTTACTTTACAATGCATTTATTGAGAAATTTATGATGAGAAACACCATAAATGTTTTACCTATATCCAAAATATAATAGTAAAAAGAGGAAGAAATACTTCAACACTTAAATCATTCAAAGAAGTAGTTGTGAATGTAGGCACGAGATCAAAACCATTCTTTACAATGCATTTATTGAGAAATTTATGTTGAGAAACACCATAAATGTTTTGCCTATATCCAAAATAGAATAGTAAAAAGAGAAAGACATACTTCAACACTTAAATCATTCACATAAGTAGTTGATAATGTAGGCACGAGATCAAATTCTTCCAAATTCCAAGTCATATAGGCAACTTCAATACACCACAAGTAAATGCATTCAGATATAAAACAATAACTAACATGTTAATGAAATCGCAACATTTGCATAAAAAACAAAAATACTAGGAAAATAATTGTAAGGAAGTGCACTCAATCATTTATATATAATTGTAACATTTGGTGGTGAAGATAGAAAAGTAGTATTTCATGCTTATCCAACTATCAAGTCCACAATGACATATGGCATAAAATTAAACATATTAACTATTTTATCATATTGTATCACATATTTTATCACATGGTTTCTTTCTATGTTACATTTATTAAACTATGAATTGGTAGGTGCAAAATTGAATGCTTTCTGCATATTTCCTTTGCAGAACATGCAAGCATACATGTGCTCCATACTCCTCCAACTTCAAACACTCAAGCATACAAGAGGAAAATTGCATGAACAACAATAAGTTTTTTCTCCACGTTTCCTAACCACACTTACAAGCACAAACAAAGAGATTTCCCTAGCCTACAAATATTAGCGAACTTACCTATCTTACGAGCTTTAGCCAGGAGCCTAGCCATATTTATTGTATTTTTGGACTAACTATGAACATTAGTGAGGAGGGTATCTATCCTATTCCGAGTGGGAGAAACAATATATTTCATGAATATATCGATTGGGAAGGGAAGGAGTCATTTGGTTGTCTGCATTCTTCAGAACTCAATCTCAAATTGAGACTGTAGGATGGGAGATTGGAACAAGATATTGTTATGAGACTAGAAATGAAATTGCAAACGTCTTTTGAATAAGTGAGGATGTTATCTTTGATGTGGATGGTCCCTCTCCCATTTATGCATGTACATGCTCATTGATGCGTATGCACTAGGTTTGGCTGCTAGGTATCCTTGCTTGTTTGGAAATGCTACAACACATCTTGTTTTCTATTTAGAGGAGATGATATTCTCTTAAATTCACTTGGATGATTTTTCAAATTAAAAATTATAAGATTCATATTGGCAGTCCCAACGACCATAAGAGGATGTTGAACACTCATGGCTCCAGTCAACGCGGCCACTTGGAGTATGCAAAAGAAAAATATTGCATAGATATTTTACAAGAGAGTTTCTCACAATCGATCAACATCAAATGACCCTCCATGCTCTTTAAATACAGATCATGGACCAATTGGGTATTAAGCCATGGATAAATGTTCGTTAAGATTAAGGAGAGTATGAATCGTCGGATCACTCTATGTCAGGAGCATATCGTGATCGTCAGATTTCTTGACTATAAATGCATACTAATTCATACTAAAGAAACACACTAAGAAACACACTTTTATCTAAAAACACATTAGACCAAGTAGATCTTAACTAAATCCTAAGTGTATAAATATCCTAAAATCCCCCCTTAAGAACAATTTGGGATACGATTGAAGGATTTACAATGGTGACACAATAGGAGAAGGAAGGAGCCATTAGATCCTATCCCCCTTAATGACAACATCCTAAACTTCTAACATAGATCGAAGTTTGGAAAACTTCGCTTCCATAAGAGACTTTGTGAAAATGTCTGCAACTTGATCTTCTGTAGGGAAAAAAAGCACCTCAATAACTTGATCATGAATGAGATTTCTGATGAAGTGCATGTGTAGCTCAATGTGTTTGTTGCATTGATGTTGAACTGGGTCTTTGGTGAGCTTGATGGCACTTTTATTTTCCCACCAAAGGCTAGTCGGATGTTTCTGCTGGAATCCAAAATCTAAAAGGATCTTTTGAAGCCACAACGCTTCCTGACTTGCATTTATTGTTGGTCAGTACTCTACTTCTGCTAAAGAAACTGCAGTAGCTTGTTGTTTCTTACAGGCCCAAGTGACAGGCCCTAAACCAAAGCTCAAAACATAACCTGCAGTAGAATTTCTATGATCAAGGTCGTCAGCCCAATCTGAATCAGTGAAACCAACCAATAAAGGATTCCCCCCTGAACTGTAATGTATCATGAACTGAACTATACCCTGAACATACCAAAGTATCCTTTTAGTTTCTGTACAATGACTTTCATGGGGTGCTTGCATATACCAGGAAACAAGACCAACAACAAAGGAAAGATCACGACGAGTATGAGTCAAGTATAAGAGGCTACCAACACATGATGGTACAAGGTGGCATCAACTTCGGGAGAAGTATAGGTGGCAACAAGCTAGACTCTAGACTGGAAGGGAGAACGGGATAATTTACAATCTTCCATGTGAAAGTGATGAACAAGGTCACAAGCATACTTAGACTTGGAAAGAAAAATTCCTTCATTGGTTTGAAAAACTTGGAGGCCAAGAAAATAGTGCAAAAATCCTAAGTCTGTCATTTCAAATTTCTTCTTAAGGCTAGTTTTCACATGGTTTAAAAGTTTTGAGTCAATACCAATAAGGATAAGATCGTCAACATAAAGGACAAGAATTATGAGATGGATTCCTACTTTCCTAGTATAGTTATTAGGATTAGAATGTCATCTAGAAAATCCAGTGTCAATAAAATATTTGTCCATTTTGGCATACCAAGCCCAGGGATCTTGCTTAAGACCATAAAGATATTTCTTAAGGCGAAAAACGAGGCTAGAGTCATTCTGGACATATCCAGGAGGTTGTTCCATGTAGATTTATTCTTTCAAATCCCCATGCAAGAAAGAGGATTTAACATCCATCTGATGGACCTCCCATTTGTGTGAGACAACAAGGGCAAGAGCAAGGAGGATGGAATTCATTTTGGCTACAAGGGAAAAGGTTTAATTATAGTCAATTCCTTCAACTTGGAAAATAATTGAGCCTTATGTCTTTCAACACTTCCATATTATGCATACTTAATTATGTAGACCCATTTACATCTAACAAGTTTTGTTCCTTTTGGAAGAGTTACAAGATCCCAAGTATTGTTTTCCATTAAAGAACAATACTCTTTATTCATTGTTCTATCCCAATCTGGATGACCTGAAGCTTTTGCAAATGTCTCTGGATCATAAGTCTCTAAAACTTGAGCCAAAAGAGAAGAGGCTCACTGGAACTGAGAACGTGTTTGATGTTGATATGAAGGATCACCGACAAGATCACCAACTGCTTCTCGTGTTGAATGGACCCATCTAGGAAACAATAGTGTCGGTGTTGTTTCAGGTTCAATGGACTCATTTGGAGGGAGGTGAGTAGGCGGAGGTGGATTTTCATCCCCACTTTCATCATATGAAGAAGAAACCAGAATAGGAATAGAAGAAGGCAAAAACGTCGAAGATGGCTTGCAGGCCAAAGAAGGCACAATCGCCAAATTAAGCTAACGAGCCAAGGGATTTTCGTCAAATTTAACATCTCTTCTAATAATAATTTCATTAAAATGTGGTTGAAGAAGTATGTAACCTTTGAAATCTTCATAATAACCAACAAATATACACTTCTCACTTTTAGGTTGCAATGCTTTCATTTTCTCATCAGGAATCTAATCCCATGCTATACCTCCAAACACACGAAAGTGACTTACATCTAGTTTAATTTTAGTTCATTCTTTTTCTGGTGTCATATTTTTAAGACCCTTTGTGGGAGTGTGATTTATTATGTAATTTTCATAGTTGATGGCTTTTACCCAATACTTTAGACTCAATCCCTTAGATTGGATCATACAATTAGCCATTTCTTTTAATGTGTGGTTCCTTCTCTCAACAACACCATTTGGTTGTGGTCTATATGGAATAGTGTGTTGCATTTGGATGCCCTGTGTAGTGTAGTAACTTGTAAAATTATTGTTCACATATTTCCCTCCATTATTTATTCTTAACCTTTGAATTTGATGTCCATATTTCTTTTCTACAAGGGCCTTGTAGGACAAAAGCTTGCCAAAAACTTCGCTCTTAAGTTTTAAGAAGTAAACCCAAGTACATCTCGAAAATTCATCAATGAAAGTTAAGAAATACTTGCACCCAGAAAAAAAAGGAGAAGAAATCGGACCACACAAGTCACTGTGAACAAGCTGCAAAGTGCTTGGGGCGTTCCAAGAGGCACGTTTGTCAAAACTATATCGATGATGTTTTTTGTGAACACAACTGACACAAACACCATCTCTTCATGAAACAAGAGGAAGACCAATCACCATCTGTTGATTACATAGTTGTTGCAATGAGCGATAATTTAGATGACCAAACCACTCATGCCAAAGTTTGCTCAAGTCATCACTATGAGCAACAAAAACTGATGGAAAA
>SNQJ01S0032219.1:62563-75088 GCA_010110895.2 Picea sitchensis
AACAATAGTCAAATGCAAAGTGAGTGATGAGTTGGTGTTTTGGTAAATGTGTGAGCGGTGGTGAGTTGGAGGTAAAAAGAGTTATGACCACATAAACAAATAGGTTCATAATAGTCCAAAAGATCATTCTAATGCCATCAACATGAATCCCAACTGTAGGTTTTCACGCTTGCAGTCATGAAAATGAAAACGAAAAGCAGATATGCGAAAACAAAGATAATAGTGTCGTTTTATTTTAAAAAGTTGTGACGAGTATTGAGGGTTCAAAAACCTTTGTGTAGGCAGCTTGTAAGGAAAAGATAGAAATGAAAATGGCTGCCAACACCATTTTGGCATACCAAGCCCGAGGAACTTGCTTAAGACCATAAAGATATTTCTTAAGGCGAAAAAATGAGGCTAGAGTCATTCTGGACATATCCAAGAGGTTTTTCCATGTAGATTTATTCTTTCAAATCCCCATGCAAGAAAGAGGATTTAACATCCATCTGATGGACCTCTCATTTGTGTGAGACAACAAGGGCAAGAGCAAGGAGGATGGAATTCATTTTGGCTACAAGGGAAAAGGTTTAATTATAGTCAATTCCTTCAACTTGGGAAAATCCTTTGGCAAATAACTGAGCCTTATGTCTTTCAACACTTCCATCTTATGCATACTTAATTCTGTAGACCCATTTACATCTAACAAGTTTTGTTCCTTTTGGAAGAGTTACAAGATCCCAAGTATTGTTTGCCATTAAAGATAAATACTCTTTATTCATTGTTCTATCCCAATCTGGATGACCTGAAGCTTCTGCAAATGTCTCTGGATCATAAGTCTCTGAAACTTGATCCAAAAGAGAAGAGGCTCGCTAGAATTGAGAACGTGTTCGACGTTGATATGAAGGATCACCGAAAAGATCACCAACTTCTTCTCGTGTTGAATGGACCCATCTAGGAAACAATAGTGTTGGTGTTGTTTCAGGTTCAATGGACTCATTTGGAGGGAGGTGAGTAGGCGGAGGTGGGTTTTCATCCTCACTTTAATCATATGAAGAAGAAACTAGAATAGGAATAGAAGAAGGCAGAAACGTCGAAGATGTCTTGCAGGCCAAAGAAGGCACAATCGTCGAATTAAGCTTACGGGCAAAGGGATTTTCATCAAATTTAACATCTCTTCTAATAATAATTTCATTAAAATGTGGTTGAAGAAGTATGTAACCTTTGACATCTTCATAATAACCAACAAATATACACTTCTCACTTTTAGGTTGCAATGCTTTCATTTTCTCATCAGGAATCTAATCCCATGCTATACCTCCAAATACACGAAAGTGACTTACATCTAGTTTAATTTTAGTTCATTCTTCTTCTGGTGTCATATTTTTAAGACCCTTTGTGGGAGTGTGATTTCTTATGTAATTTTCATAGTTGATGGCTTTTACCCAATACTTTAGACTCAATCCCTTAGATTGGATCATACAATTAGCCATTTCTTTTAATGTGTGGTTCCTTCTCTCAACAACACCATTTGTTTGTGGTGTATATAGAATAGTGTATTGCATTTGGATGCCCTGTGTAGTGTAGTAACTTGTAAAATTATTGTTCACATATTTCCCTCCATTATTTATTCTTAACCTTTGAATTTGATGCCCATATTTCTTTTCTACAAGGGCCTTGTAGGACAAAAACTTGTCAAAAACTTCACTCTTAAGTTTTAAGAAGTAAACCCAAGTACATCTCAAAAATTCATCAATGAAAGTTAAGAAATACTTGCACCCAGAAAAAAAAGGAGAAGAAATTGGACCACACAAGTCACTATGAACAAGTTGCAAAGTGCTTGAGGTGTTCCAAGAAGCACGTTTGTCAAAACTATATCGATGATGTTTTTCGTGAACACAACTAACACAAACACCATCTCTTCATGAAATAAGAGGAAGACCAATCACCATCTGTTGATTACATAGTTGTTGCAATGAGCGATAATTTAGATGACCAAACCACTCATGCCAAAGTTTGCTCAAGTCATCACTATGAGCAAAAAAAACTGATGGAAAAGATGATGACCCAAATTTGACAAATTTGTACAACCTGGTAATATCATCAGCAATTCCAGTTGCAAGAACATGATTAGGATATTTTAGATCCTTGATTACAACTTGGTGAGATGAAAACTCTATGGTTTTACCTTCACATAAATGAGTGATTTGATATACTAATAGAAGGTTACAAGAAAGAATTGGAACACATAATACATCATTGAAATGACCATTACCTACTTGAATTGTTCCATATCCTACAACACTAAGACATCTATCATCACCAACAAATATTTTCTTGGTGTTACATTCATTTAGAGAAGAAAATATGTCTTTATCCTTAGCCATATGATAAGATGCTCCAAAATCAATAAGCCGCTCATAAGAAGAAGAAGTAGAAGTTGCATTGAAGGAGAAACCAAAAGTAGAAAGTGCATGTCCATGAAAAGAAGAATAAATAGTAGAATAAATATTGATGTTGTGCTTCTTCATCGTTGCTTCTAAAGATTCCATCTTCTTGAAAAATTTGTACTCATCATGACCATATTTATCAAAAAAGTTGCAATGTTTGTCAGTCTTCTTATTTTTAGATGTTTCTCCTTTGTCACCATTAGGAGCTGAAGTTTTCTGAGTGGGTTTGGGACCCTTATGTTGTTTTTTGTTATGGTGAGGATGTTGCTTCTTGGGATTCTTGGGTTTATCTTTATACTGGGTGACTAAGGCTTTGTTGGAGGTACCTACAGTGTTGATCACTCCAAGTTGTACAAGCTTATCTTGCTCTCTAATCAAAGCATCACAAAAGGAATCAAGAGTGGGTTTTTTATAAGCTTTCTCTAGAGCCTCTCTCAGGGCATAAAAAGTAGATACAAACACAGAATATGCACTACCTAGCTTAGAAAGAATAATATAGATGAAACGTTCTTCCTCCAACTTTATCTCATATTCTTCACATAAAATTATGTGTTTTAAACTTAGATAGATAGTCTTCAATGCAAGAAAATTAATTTGGACTTAAATTCAATATTTAATTTTCTAACGGATGTGCTCGAATAATATTGTGTTTACCAAACACAGATTCAATATTTTCCCAAGCTTCATCGGGGTCATCAATCTCTTGAAGGTGGAACCTTAAATCAAGAGAGATGGACATTTCGATCAATCAACATGCTTCGTCACTCCTATTATCCCATTTGACTTTCTTATCAACATTAGTGGGTTCTTTTTCCTTTCCCAAGGTAATCAGATACAAGCCTTTACTTCTTAATAATTCATCCATATGATATTTCCATTGGAAGTAGTTGGTGTTGGTAAGAAAAAAATTATTGGAAGAAGCCATATTAAATATGCAGATAATATGGATTTAAAATCTAAAACCGATGATCTGAATGGAAAGATCTCAAAAAGTTAGGTGGTTTTAAAAACAACTGCACTCAAAACGAACTTCAGATGTGAAAGTTATGCCCCTTTTAAAAAAAGGCATAAACAGTAACGAAAGAACCATGTGGTGGTGATACCCCTCCAAATAACCTCACTTTTATAGATAAGTTGTTTTATGAAGTGACCCACTTTTATAAAAAGAAGTAGGAATCACTTTTACAATGAAGTTACTTTATAAAATAAAGGTGCATGCAAAATAAATACCTCTAAAATAAAATATTAAAGATACTTATAGTGATTCACTTTTATACTTGAAGTGAAATGCACTTTACAATGGAGCATGAACTTTAAAAAAAAAGTAACAAAAAGAGAGACTTGAACTCAAGACCTCTTAATAATAAAATGTTTAACCAAGTGGGATAGAAAAACATATTGTATTATTTAGCAGGAGGATCATGGATGATTTTAAGGATGGAAATTTATTTTAAAATGTAGAAGCCTTGGCGAATCTTACTAATCCTTCATATGCCAACTATAAATGATTGGCGATATTTTTGTAAAAATATTCAAATTTCTAAGGATTTTATATAGTTTTTATAAAATTTTGGCGGTTTTAAGGTAAAATAATTTTATCCTATAGAATTAGGGCGAATCATTTTTAAAATAGTGAATCTCGTTTTTGGAAAAACCATGGAAAATTAGCCCATAAGCAAAACTTAGCCCCTAAAATCATCCCTGATTGGGGGTGTTGTTATTTAGCAAGAGGATTGGGGGTGTTGTTGTTATTTAGTAGGAGGATTGGGGGTGTTGTTGTTGTTGTTGGAGAGCGTGCTAAAAAAAACTCTTTTCATAGAAGAAAAAAAAAATTCTTCTCGATGACAACAAGGGTTAGATCTCAGTTAGCTTACCTGAAAAATGCACCTTTTCCTATATGTTTTTGATGTGTCGAGATCGCACAGGGCATGGGAAAAAGAGAATATGCAGATATAAAAACGTAGAAACCTAGAAACAAACAATATAAAATAGAAATAATACTTTGCAAAAATTTAAAAAGGGCGTTTTCATGATTTATACTTCCGGATTTAGCTGAAATGGTTGTATCTTGGGAAAAAAGAAACATTTTCGAGTGAAACAAAAAGTGTTTATGACTGAAATGAGTACTCCAGACGCAACGAAATGGTCCTCTCATACTATAAATGCACGTAAATGGAAGAAAATGGAGATGAGGTAACTCGTCTTGATCCAGTTGGATATTGGTGGCCACCCACCTATTCCAACTGGCTCCTCGTGTCCATCTTTGTTCAACATGTTCTTGTACACTGCTTTATAATCATGAGTTATACACTTTTGGGGATATATGAAGCCCCACACATTCTCCAGGTTTATACGAGTGGCCTCTTGCCTAATCCAACTGGCTTATTTTGTATGTTTTCATGTCAGCACATCTTGTTGTACTTCCAGAGTCGTTTTGGGGCCCTAAACATTGTTTTTTTAGCTCTCCATTGTCAAACTATAAGCGAAGTCAGAGTTTGATGGAGGAATGTGTATCTCTCTGAAATACCTTTCCAACGGGCTTTCATGCACCTAAAATGGAGGTCGTATGCAAAAGTTACGACCCTTGGAAGTTGAGGTACCAAATTACACCAACTTACCCATAGGGCCCACATGAATTTTGGCGTTTCACCTTCTAGGGTTAGGTTTTTGGATGTCTAGGGTTTTGGAATTCATGAGTAATATCAAAAAGGCCTATGGAGCCTCATTTTAATTCATTATGCTCAGATGGATGTGTGTAGTAGCCACATCTCTTCTCATAGATAGCTACCACCATTTGAGCAAGTGTTTCAGTTCTGTAGTTTTACAATTTCAGCCTATTTCTTTATTTAATAGAAGATATTTTTCACTGGATATTTGTGTTATTATTCATATCTCTGTGTTTGTTGTATTCATTCTGTTAATCAGTTTGTTTTGCTCCTAAATCCGGATCAATGGTATCAGAGCGGTCTTCTCTTCATTTATTTTTCTTCGTGTATGTCCCTGACAAGATCTGGGTACAAGAATTTGGGACCCGAACCAATCGAGCCATTTCAAAATCGATCACGCCGAGCCCGACAACAAACCATGGGGGATGAAAATAAATATGATGGAGAAAGATATCCTATTAAAATGTTGCTCTAGAAATCCCTCACATGACAAAGGAACGAAATGATGGACAACTTTGCGCATATCCTTCCATGGTTGCCCATAGGAGAAGCATCTTCATCAAGCGGCCATCCAACCCCCTTCAAGGTATAGGTAAATTTTGATATTCCATTATTTGAAGGACTGATAGATGCGGATGTTGTAGATAAATGGTTGAATATGCTCGAAGGATATTTTTCGGTCCATAATTTTTTTGATAGGGAAAAAATCACTTTTGCACTCCTCAAGTTCGTTCCCCATGTTAAAGACTGGTGGGATACTTACTCTGAGCAAAGGGACATGGAGGAATCTATAATGTTTTTGGTGGACCCTACATGGGATTCCTTCCAGGATGCCATTAAATAACAATACTACCATGTTGGAATCTATGAGGACTAGTACACCAGATGGACCACCCTACGTCAAGAAAGGGACCAGACGGTACAAGATTTCACCAATATTTTCCATACTCTACACACCAAATTAGGTATCAAAGACTCTGAGAATCATATGGTTCTCAAATACCACAGTTGTTTGCATAGATACATTCAAACAAAAATGGATTTCATGGACGTCGCCTCATTGGGCACAACTTATAGACACACTATCAAGATCGAGCAGAAATTTAAGTAGAAAAGATGAGAGTTTGGATCTGCAAACCCCTCACAGCCGAAGCAGGGAAAAGGCAGCCCCAACCCACATAGCAAGGGACCAATTCGATATGGCCACCCTTAGGACAACTAGTCCAAGCCACAACACAGGAAGAGAAATGAAAAGACGAAGAAGGACACAGGAAAATGGTGTGAGTACCATAAAATTCCTTTGCACAACACCGAAGAATGTCACTCCAATCAATCCCTCGTGGTTGAGCTGAACACTTTTGAATCAGAGGTTGATTCTGATTCCTAGTCAAATCCTAAAGGCAGAAAGCAAATTATCAATGTTGAACCCAGTGCCAATGCAGGTAGACAATTGTACAGGATTCTGGAGGTAGAGCAGCCTACTGTTATTTCTTTAATCTCTGCTAAGCAATGCAGTAAGGTCATTTCATAGATCAGGAAGAACTTATTCTTTGTTATCCGTGCTCACAATAAGAAGAAGGTCACCACCATATCCATGGCCTCTTCACAACGCCTCTCTTTGCAACAGAAGCAAGTGGATGAGATCGTGGAAGAATACAGAGACATCTTCTCATCACCTATAGGGGTACCGACACACTGCCAAGTCAAGCATCCAATTGATCTGACCCCCGACACACCTCTACCTAATGGACCATTCTATCAATGCTCGCTAATGAAAAATCAAGAAATCAGGCATCATATTCGAGAGCTTCTTCAAAAGGGGAAAACCATACCTAACTCCTCCCCTTGTAGAAGCTCGATTGTACTGGTGCAGAAGAAGGATGGGACTTGGCGACTCTGCATTGACTACAGAGCCTTAAACAAAAACATAGTCAGGAACCACTACCCCATTCCCATGATTGATGACCTTCTTGAACAACTCAAGGGGGGAAATTTCTTTAGCAAGATTGACCTAAAGTCTGGCTACCACCAAGTTCCCATCGAACCAACTGATGTATGGAAGAAAACCTTCAAGTCTAAAGAAGGTCTCTATGAATGGCTAGTCATGCCCTTTGGCTTAACAAATTCACCAGCCACTTTCATGAGGTTGATGAATGATGTATTGAGACCCTTCACCAACTCCTTTGTGGTATTATATTTTGATGACGTCCTCATCTTTAGAAGAATGTGGGAGGAGCACATGCAGCGTATTCAATAGGTTTTGACCAATCTGCTGCAGGACAAGATTTATGCCAACTTGGAAAAATGCTCTTTTAGAATGAACAAGGTCTAATAATTGGGATGAATTTTTGATGAGCATGGATTACATATTGATCCATCTAAGTTCCAAGTCATTCGTGACTAGCCAATCGCGACCACACTGACCGAGCTTCAAAGCTTTTTGGGACTAGCCAATTTCTACCGACGATTCATGTTGGGATTCTCCCATATTGCATGGGCCCTTAGCCAGGTGGCCAAGGGAAATGGTAGGGCCAAGTTTGTGTGGGGGAAGGAGAAACAATGAGAATTCGAGGATCGAAAGCATCGCTTGTGCTCAACTCCAGTACTCTCCTTTCCAAATCTGCAACAACCATTCAATATTGAGACTGATGCATCTGCATATGCGGTGGGTGCAATTCTCACTTAGCACAGGAATTCGATGGCATACCATAGTGAGAAAATCTCTGATACTATTTGGAAATACCCCACCTATGACAAGGAAATGTATTCCATTGTACAATCTTGTCGTCAATGGAAAACATTTTGGGGAAGGAGATGATCATACAAACTGATCACAAGCCTCTGCAGTTCATATAGACACAAGGGAAATTGCATAACGAACGCCATCAGAAGTGGTCCACCTACATGCAGTAGTTCCATCTCAACATAAAGTATAAGACAAGTATCTCCAATCATGTCACTGACTACCTTAGTCGGCCTCCTGTGGCTACACTCACCACTGTGCTCCATTCCTGTGGACATGAAGCATCTGAGTGGCCCCAACTTTATCATCGAGATCCAGACTTCATCACCACCTATCAACTCTTGGGTACAGGCGCACCTGTCATTGATTTTCACATTCATGACAGAATCTTATGCCACCTGGGCCATCTCTTTGTTCCTACAAGCGAGCGTGCAAATCTGATTTGGGAAGCCCACTTCACTCGGATGGCAAAACATTTTGGCGTGGAGAAAACTATGGCCTTTCTTCAGAAACATTTTTATTGGCCAAAAATTCGACAAGACGTCAACAAGTATATCATATATTGCACTGCCTGTTCCATTTCCAAGCTATCCATCAAGAAGCAAGGCTTATACACCCCTCTTCCTATTCCCAAGAAGCCTTGGGAATCCATATCAATGGATTACATGTCTGGCATGTCGTCCACCAAGAAAGAAAATGATTATGTGTTTGTGGTCATTGATCGATTTTCGAAGAAGGCCACCCTCACCACTTATAAGAAGAATGTCACAGCGACAGATAATGCTAAGATCTTCTTCGAACGAGTGTGGGTCCACTTTGGGATACCACAAACCATCATCTCCGACCGAGACAATAGGTTCCTCGGCACCTTTTGGTCGAGTCTCTGGTATCTATTGGACACCAAGCTCACAAAATCCACTTCTTTCCACCCCTAAACCGATGGCCAAATAGAGGTAGTCAATCGGATGATTGTGCACATCTTGCACATGTACAATTCTAAGCATCCACGTACATGGGACGAGAGTCTCCCATATGTCCAACATAGTTACATTAGGGCTCTCGATAGTTCCACCGGCCATAGCCCATTTCAGGTGGGTTTGGGATTCCATCCCTTGGGACCCATTGATGTTTCACTTCCTCTTGCCACCGCACAAACAAAATCTTCCCTTGATCAGTCTGTGATCGACAAAGCCACCAAATTCATTGAGCAGATTCAACATATCCGCCAACAAGTCCAGGAGATTTTGCAGAAATCCAATGCTAAGTACAAGCAATGCCATGATCAACACAGGGTACCACACTAGTTTCAGGTTGGCGACAAAGTCTGGTTACATTTGTAGAAGGAGTGTCTCATCGGGCCCCATCGAAAGATTCTCCCACTTCATTATGGGCCTTACACTATAACCAAGGTTGTGGGTAACAATGCTTTTGAGCTCAACACTCCACCCTTCCTTGGTCTTCATCCAATATTCAATGTGGACCTCCTTCGGCCATATTTTCCCCCATTATTAGACACCTTCGAGATCGCAGAACAACTGACACCAACAGAGATCAACCTTGACTACATGGAACAAACATCCACTAATTAGATAGTGGACACACAGGTCAAGGGCACTCGCTAGCAGCGATTCGAGCTTTATCGGGTTGTCAAGGTGGGGCAACTCCTACACCAAGGCAAGTGGTTCACCCGAGGCCAAATCCAGCAGAATTTTCCTCACCTGATGGGGGAACTCAACGCAATGGAGACCATTGCTTCATAAGTGGGGAGGATTGATCCAGTCGGATATTGGTGGCCACCCACCTATTCCAACTAGATCCTTGTGTCTATTTTTGTTCGACACGTTATTTTATACTGCTTTATAATCGTGAGTTCTACACTTATGGGGCTATCTTAAGTCACACACATTCTCCAGGTGGATACGGGTGGCCTCTCACCTAATCCAACTGGCTTATTTTGTATGTTTTCATGTAAGCACATATTGTTGTACTTCCAAGGCCGTTTTGGGGCCCTAAATGCTATTTTTTTGGCTCGCCACAGTCAAACTGTAGGCTGAGTGAAATTTTGACGGGGGAATGTGTATCTCTCTGAAATACCTTTCCTACGATCTATCATGCTCCTAAAACAGAGGTTGTATGCAAAATTTACGACCCTTGGAAGTTGAGGTACCAAATTACACCAACTTACCCATAGGTCCCACACGACTTTTCGCATTTCACCTTCTAGGTTTAGGTTTTTGGATGTATACGGTTTTGGCATTCATGAGTAATATCAAAAAGGCCTTTGGAGCCTCATTGTTATTCATTTTTCTTAGACGAATGCATGTAGCAACCACATGTCTTCTCAGCGATAGCTACCACCATTTGAGCAACTGTTTCAGTTCTGCAGTTTTACAGTTTCAGCCTATTTCTTTATTTAATAGAAGATATTGTTCACTGGATATTTGTGTTATTCTTGATATATTTGTGTTTATTGTAGTCAGTCTATTAATCAGTTCGTTCCACTCCTTAATCTGGATCACGACTTCACGATCTTGACCTACAACAGGAGCGGGTCTTCAAATAGGCTCTAATACCATGTTCAACAACACATGTATTCTAGTAGAGGAAGAATACCTTCTGTAACCACTCACACAACCATATCAAATATCAACACACTGATTTTTTGATGTGGTAAAACCCCTACAGGGAAACATCCACATCCCCAACCAACGTGACCACTTGGATCAGTTTATTAATGCAAAAGAAAAATATTACAGAGATATTTTACAAGAGAGTTTCTCACAATCGATCATTGACAAATGACCCTCCATTATCTTTAAATAGAGATCATGGACCAATTAGGTGTTAAACCATGGATCAATGTATGTTAAGATCGAGGAGAATATGAACCATTGGATCACTCTATGTCGAGAACATATCGTGACCATAGGATTTCCTAACTACAAATGCATACTAATGCATACTAAAGAAACACACTTTTACCTAACGACACATTAGACCAAGTAGATCTTAACTAACTCCTAAGTGTCTAAATATCCTAACACTGGGTTTGGTTTTCGAGTATCCTTTCTTACGTGGAGATGTTGCGACACATCTAGTTTGGTATTTTATCATGATTGGTAGTCTCAACGACCATAAAAGGATGTTGAAAACTCAATTCAAAACAACTCTCTTGCTACTGGTACGTCCACCTTATACAAGGAATAGGGATGACGATTATTGTACAAGGTAAGGTTGGTTCATAAACAACTACCTTGCAAGGGAAGATACCATTCCCTTTGACTAACCAATGGTTGGGAAGCAAGTGAGGAGAGGAAGTAAAGGATTCAATTCTTTTGTAATCTGAGTAGAGGTTCAAAGTAGTCTCTGGGCTTACTGCCACCACCTTCATCCTTTTCCTTGTTGTTTATTACCATGGTTTAATGGATCTGTATATGTGTAGGAATAGGTCCTTTAGGCTTGTATGGCTCTTTAGGTTAGAAGACAAGAGGTAGAGAGAATTGAACTCGAATAATCCCGTCATGGAAAAACAAATTGTGAGGCCACCTACCCTAGATAGCATTCAACTGAGGATGGATAGCACATACAGTAGTAGAAGTTACTAAAGGGAATATAATCCTTATAGTGAGACTAACACCATTGTTAAATATATTCTCGACATTTTTTTGCAAATCCAAGTCAAGTTCCTTTCTTGTGGAGCATATTATAAAGGATTTTCTAATGAACCATGACCTATCAAAAAACTTCTAGGTGTTCCTCTTCCTTCCACCAACCACTTTATTTATTGCTAGATCTTTCCAGATAAAATGTCGTAAGACAAGTTCTGTAGCAAGCGGTATTTGAAGGGTAGGCACTATCGTAATGAGAATTTCAGGGGAGCGTATCAAGGGCATACCCCCACCCAAGAGTGTGGGGGTTTGAATAAGGTGAAACCCCCCAACCTACCTTTAGTAGTTTGATTTAGGAAAAAAGGATGCCCACTTTAACGTATTGAAAATCAATAAGTTTCGGTAATATCACACAAAAATCAACTATGAATCAATAAATGAACCCAATTCAACATGCTTGAAATCCATTCAATTAGTTGAGTGGGTGCATGAAGGATGGAAACGTTATTTTCTCAGTTCCATATTTCGATTCTTCGCACCTGTTACAATAGAAAAGGAAGCGCAAGAAGGATAGGAGAAAGAGGATTTGGACAATTTTTCAATTCATTTCCATATCCCAACATTCACTAATACTGACTCTAGGTAAACTATTGTTTGTGGCTCTGTGGGATCATCCTCGATCAAGGCAGTATATCAAATCAGATTAGAGAATCATATTATTACTCAACAAGGCATATTGCATGGAAGCTCCTTCAAATAAGGTCAACAGTTAAATTTCTTGTTGTGAACATCTATATGTAAAACATCTCAATACTATTTATCTTTTCATTGTGCAATGTCTATAGGAAAATAACTTATATCAAATTGAAAATATATTATTTTGAAACTATATTAAATTTTATAATAAAATTTATAAACTGGTAGGGACATGTTATATATGAAACTCCTCCAGAATATTAAGCATATACTAAATTAAATTGAGGTGTGTGGGATGTGGAACTGCGGCTGTACCTATTGTCAAGGATAATTTTAAGGATTGAAATTTATATTAAAATGTAGAAATATGGGCTAATCTTACTAGT